>VWZU01000798.1:651580-694042 GCA_013397095.1 Sterrhoptilus dennistouni
GGGTGATGAACTGACCAAAACCCCCACACCCTGTCTCCCTGTGCTGTTGATGGGAAGGAGGGAGGGATTGGAGGAAAAGATGTTTTAAGGGCTTATTTTTACTTCTCATTATCCTCCTCTGATTTTGTTACAAATGAATTCACCTTGTACCTCTAAGTTGAGCCTGTTTTGCCCGTGGAGTGTTTTCTCCTGGTCCTTATCCCAACTCAGCTTCAATAATTTTTTCTCTCTCCTCTGCCCAGCTGTGGCAGGAGAGGGCAAGTGAGCAACTTTTGTGGGTGCCTGGCACTTGGCCAGTGTCAAACCATCACACTAGCTCACATCTGGGAATTCAGTCAATGATTCCCTCATATGCTCAATACGAAGCCCTGGCAGCTATTCTGCAAATCTGCTCTGTATTTGGAGGGACAGGGAAATGCCTTTGTATTAAAAAAGAGGGTTTTCTTTTTTTCAAATATTGTTCATACCATATTTGCTTGCTTATAGAACCAGCAAGCTTGTAAGCAAGCAATTTTGCATGTATTCATGCCTAATACAGCATTATGCAATCCTTGATGTCATGTTTTTTATTTGAGGGATTTGACAGTTGTTTCCAAGAATGACATTAAGTCATAACAATTACATTCCTGCTCCTTCCAGTATGAAAATCAGGTATTTCACAAGGCAGATCAATCAAAGATCCCATTCTAGTTCTAGCAATAAGAAATATTAGCAAACTGGTAATGCAAAGTAAAATACAAATTTTACTTATGCAGTATTCTGGGTCTTAAAATTATGGGCTGACTGGAGACTTCATTCATATGATTTTCCTTTTAAACTCATGAACAGTTATCTAAAACCAATTAATAAAAATATTTACTAGTAAGTGCTGAAGATGCAGACTAAACCATGAGAATTGCTCTTTCCCCCTTTTAGTGTGTGGGGTATCTTCATTATGCACTAATATTAATATTATTATTTCTCAACCATTACCTGCAGTTTGAATTCTAAAACATTTTCTCCAGGCTTTATCCATCCCAATTCAAGCAGATCTATCAGCTGATGCTTTTTATTACTCTTCCATCCATATCTCACTTGTTTTTGTTCCCATTCCTGATTACCACAACTCTGTGAAGATTTCTCATTGATTTTTGCTGAAGAGTCTGTATTTGAGGTAAGATTAGTAAGCACCAGGTTGGCATTAACTGAATTCTCACTACTCTGAAAGACCATTTGCTGCAAAGTATTAGAGTTCCTTGTAGGTGCTGACAAAATTGCTTGCTGTGGCTGCTGCTGGAAAGCTGCTTTCTTACTCACATATCTGTGCAGATCCTCTTGTGGAAGAACCTGCCTGCAGTCTCTGGTTGTCTGATAGACATTCTTATTGACAACAGTGCTTCGGGGTTCTACAATATTTAATGTGTTGGCCACTGAAGTGGGATTCAAAGACTTGTTTCTTTGTCCTACAATTGCTACACAATCAATGTATTTTTGCTGAGAGCACTTTGTTTTGGCAGTGGAAATAGCAGGTTCTGGAGGCAATGTCATCACTTCTGCAGCATTTGTCAGCCTTGACGTGTTGTCAAAGGGATATTCTCTTCTCCTGTTTTCAGATGCCAAAGCATGATCAGAAGCCTTTCTGCTTGTAATTGCTTCTTTATTTGCTGCTGTGTCATCCAAGCAGATGTGTGGATGCTGGATGCATTCCTGAGCTGAAAATCTATTTTCCAAAGAGACATGTGCTCCTACTCTGTTTCCATTAGGCACACTGGCACCAAGTCCCATACTCAATGTAACTGCATTAGGACACATGATGTCATTATCAGGTAAATTTTGTCTGGTATCACTTCCATGAAAAATAACTAAATTTGAGATTTGCTTCTCTGAGGATGAATTGAACATCTGCTTTCTTTTCCTGTAATTTTGTATTTTCTGCACTAATTTTTCCTGGTTTTGGGCAATAGTCAACAGGCTCTTTTGCCTAGAAGCAAGGTCAACTAATTGTTTCCTTAGTGCACCTCTTTTAAATGATTCCACTGAAGCCCTACAGAAAATAAAAAAAATAAGGACATTTGAGCTACTGTAAATACAAAATTAAAACAGTTTAACAGACAAAACCCACAAAGAACAAAAATATGTTTCAAAGAACTCTGCGAACATTTAAAACTTCAACAATATTTTCATAATGTATGAAGTTTAATGTTAAATTCCCAGGTTTCTGGACAGCAGAGTGCAAAATCCCATAGTAGGATACAGAATTAAGACGCAAGTGGGAATCCTATAGAATTAGAATGTTGATCATCAAAACTTCAGAAACAGCCTTGCCTATACCACTCCTTAATTCACAGGATATATAGTCCTAAATCACCATTAATTCAAACTATCAAAGCTGTGCCTGTAGGATCACCAACTGCTCTTTTCACCACAAATCACAGTAGCACATTGCATTGCATGTCTCGAAAGTCTACTATGGAGCCTTTTAAAATGAGTACAGGATGAGCTCCTGAAGGATGATACTAAGAGGTTTTTTTTATGGTGTACACAACAAAAGATTTCACTGTAATAATGCCACATGACCTTTAAGTAAAGAGGACAGAACAGTTTAGAACGTTGCCTGTGTAATCTGGGAATGCTCCACCCTTCATCAGACCCTGTTCCCAGACTGAGCCTCCTTCCTGTGAGACCACTTCCCTGGGGGACTTTACCTCCTTTCTGCTGGAAGGGAATTCTTAATTTATGCCATATTCTTTGGTAGAAGAGCCATCAACTCAGCATAACACTCTTCTCTACTCATTCCTCTTCATGGGATAAGTGGCATCACTACCACTCTGGCACCATTTTGGGAAGATAGAAAGTACATAAGCTGTCGGGAAAGGAATTGCAGTATGGTTTGGTTTTAAGGTCATCCACTGCAGAGGTTCCATGCAGCTAACACGATCCCAGTCTCAAAAGAGATTGTTGAGGGGATCAGGACAAAGGGACACCAAGACTAGAGGCTCAGAACAAGGACAGAAAGAACACAGCTGGACAGTGTTTGCTGTGTGTACTGTGATACTGCTTGGTATCTCATGTGCTCAGACTACATGTAGCACCAACATATCAGCAAACAGTCAATCACTGAGTCATCCATGACAGCTATGGACTTCAATGCAGGCCAGTGAGCCTTAAACACACTTTTCTAGCAGGTTTTGCTCTGGGAAATGTTGTTGCTTTATTGCTATACCATTACAGGAGAAGTTGCAATTGAAGAGGGAAAAACAGTGTGACTAAAATGACAAAGTAGCTTACAGCCACTAACAAATACAATACTTTTTTTTTGGTAATTTTTCTCAAGTAAGAGATATATCTAAGTACTTCAGTACAGAAGATGCTAGTACCTACATCTTAGTACAGAAAAAGAACAATCTAAGTAGTATCTCTTTCTGAGCCAACTAACTGAACAACTAGAAGATGGAAAACGTGATGATCTGATCTTCTGTGGCTTTTGTGACAAAAGTTGTAAGCCAATTAATTAAAAATAAGATGTTAACTTTATAAATAATTAAAAGTAAATATAATGTGATTTGTAATATAGCTCATTACTACTGATGGATGGCTGCTACAATAGCTGCAGGATATCTGCAATAGCCAGAAATATTTATCACTTCACTCTGGAACACAGTGTCATTCTCAATATTAGAAAACAGATAAGTTTTTGTGGCTATTAATTTTACTGTCCTTGTTTCTTAATTCGGTCACTATTTTGCCCACAAGGATAATTTGGAACTCTAATTCCTCATAAAATCTTTTTTTTTTTTCAATTATCTGTGTAATCTGTGTATTTTACATTTTATAGCTGGCAAAATGGCCTGTGACAGAAGTATTTCAGTCTCTTTGCTCAACCAGCCTTTACATTTTGCCATGGGACTACCTGAAAGCCTTACAGTGCTGCTTTTACATGGCCAACCAAACCCTGCCCATACAAGCAGGAATGGAAACATCCTCATTAGCTGGCCTAGAAGCATCTCTGGAATAGGATGCTACATTGTTAGGTGAGCACTCACACGACCAACTTTGAGTCCTTCTCAGAAGGAAGTAAAAAGAGGCCTTGTGAGAGCCAGCATCAAGAAGCAGCTAATTCACACATTCTACGTTCACACTAAGATAAGCAATCCTAGCTCACATTTCAATAGTTCTCACCAAAAAAAATAAAAAGAATGTCTGCAAGCAAGCTTCAAGCCATTTTTCTAAATGGCTCTTGTTGGCCATTGGCTGAACACTCCTAATATAGGAGAGCTAAAGAAACAAATCAGAGGCAGGGACACTCCAAGTAGTGTCTTGAGTTGCTGCTACTTTCTTCCATGACACTGCAAAATTAATGTAATTCTTCAATACCCTCCTTTCCTAATTTCTGCTTAGGTATCATGGCTCCATGAGGGAAAAAGTTCTGCTTCTCAAACCTGATTTCCTTTTACAACAAGGTAACCCACCTAACTGATCAAGGGAAGTCAGGTGATGTAATCCTCTTGGATTTCAGTAAAGCTTTTGGATCCTTCTGGACACAATGTCCAGCCCGCAGCTGGATAAACACATCATGTGAAGGGTGAGCAACTGGCTCACATGCCAGGCTCAGAGGCTTCTAGTAAATGGGGTGATCTGACACAGGGCTCCTCCTTGGGCTCTGTGCTCTTCAACATCTTCACTAGTGACTTGGATGAAGGACTGGAAGGGATACCAGGCAAGTCCAATAACAATATAAAAGTGAGAGGAGCTGTTGACTCCCTTGAGAGCAGGTAGGCCCTGCAGAGAGACTTCAACAAATCAGAGGACTGGGCAATCACCAACCATGTGAAGTTCAATAAGGAAAAGTGCTGGATTCTACTCCTGGGATGGGGAAACACTGGAGCTATGAACAGACTGGGGAATGTTGCAGAGCAGCAACATGGAAAGGGACCTGGGGTCCTGGTCAATGACAAGCTGAACATGAGCCAGCAGTGCCCTGGCAGCCAGGAGGGCCACCCCTGTCCTGGGGACATCAGGGACAGCATCAGCTGGGCAAGGGAGGGGATTGTCCTGCTCTGCTCTGCTCTGCTCTGGGGCAGCCTCACCTCCAGGGCTGGGGGCAGCTCTGGGGGCCACAACAGCCCAAGGTGAGGACACAGAGTGTCCAAAGGAGGCCACAAGGATGGGGAAGGGCTTGAGGAGAAGCTGTTTGAGGAGCAGCTGAGGTCACTTGGTCTGTTCAGCCTGGAGGACACTGAGGGGAGAGCTCAGTGCAGTTACAGCTCCCTTGTGAGGGGAGGAGCAGGGGCAGGCACTGAGCTCTGCTCTGTGGTGACAGTGACAGGACCTGAGGGAAGGGACTGAGGTTGTGTCAGGGCAGGTTTATGTCAGGTATCAGGAAAAGGTTCTTCACACCAGGAGTGGTTGGGCTCTGGAACAGGCTTTCCAGGGCAGTGGTCACAGCACCAAGCCTGACAGAATTCAAGAAGTGTTTGGACACTGCTCTCAGGCACATGTGGGATTCTTGTGGATAGTGCTGTGCAGGGTTTGTGTTTTTCCATGCATTTTGTATTGTTCACTACCTAGTTTCAACACCTAATGTGAGCATAGCAACTGATTTGTATGCCTTAGCTAAACCCTTAAGCTCCTCTTTCATCTAAGTGAGGTAACTGAAGCCAATACCAATCGTGTTTCCAAAAAACCTGGATGAAAACCACATATATTAACTTTTATGCCACTATATACTAATCTTCAAACAACTTCTATCACTACTACTGCAAAGAATAGCTTTCTATGATTTCAATCCTTGTATTCTACTTACCTGTATTTTTTAGCAACGGTATCCCTCTCTGTTTTCTGGTTTGCAAGTATTTTATTCAAAGTATCTTGTATCTGAGACAGCCTTTGTATATACACATCTGTTCAATATTTTGAAATAATAAAAATCATGATGACAACAAGAAGTAAGAAATAATTACATTAATAGCATTTTAAATGTAACTAATACACAGCCAAAGTATGAAGACATTGCTAGAGCAGTATCTTACACTGTAATGCATGCTGGTAGCTCCTTATAATTGGAGTACTTTTAATGAAATTCTTATAAAAATAATTAAATACTTTAACTTAAAAAAAACCTAGCTGAAGTACTGGAAAATTTTGAAGTGCAAGTACCTTGTTTAGGAAATTACTAAGAGAAATAAATTTAAAAACTGCCCTATGAATGATAAGCCCTGAAAATTTTCAAGCTCTTTGTGTTGCAAGTAGCTACATAACTGACAATTATACTGAGACTACCTGCAGAAGTTACACAATCTTTACAAGGTGCCTAAAACTTTCGTTTGAAGTAATCAAAAATATCTTAACAAACCTAGACTGTTTCAAGCTACACATGAAGGTAAAAACATATCTATTCCATTTTTACATGGTTTTTAACTCATATTATAAAGTTAAATGATAAAGAAGAGCAACTATAAATTCCTCTTTATACACCCTATCTTTCAGACATATAACATGAGGGTTAGAAGTCACAACGTATCACTGGGATACCACTGGGATAACTAGCTAAAATTGTAACCCAATTCCTGAAATTCTAAAAGTCAATGCAAGTTTTACATTATCAGGAAAAATGAGAAATTATAGTATTAAATTGGAATTTACAAAATGTTTCCCCAAACCTTTTTCATAGTACCTACCAATATTTGCCTACTTAATATGTAAATATTGGTCTTATTAAGGCAGTTTAATAGAAAATCTAAATCTGTTACTTAAGAGTAGATTTCAATGCATGGAAATACCTTGAGATTTTACTTTACTTTTTAAGTTTGCCAGTATACTTCTACATACTTGTTCAGTCTTGTGCCTTATCAGCAGTAATGACTATGATTTAGTTTAAGAGGTGCTACATTACTAATGCTTTTGTCAGTAATGGTAATGGACCAACATGTTAATTTTTCTCATACCCCTGAACAAGAGAAGTCTGATTATCCCTGAAAAGGAGAAGTCTGACAGTTCTTTTTCACTCCTTCATGAAATGTGCTCAGGTGTCTATCTAATGTATCATCTACCTATTTGTCAAACATTTTCAAGAAAACACCTATTTTAACTAACAGTATATACACCATAAATTTGAGTTGGAAGCTATTAATCTGCATAATTCCATATTTCACGTTTATTTTTAAAGGGATAAGTTTACTCATAAATACTATTTGAAAGCCCCAGCCTGTATTTAGGAATATAAATTTAAAAACAAACCCTTTCTTTCTGTCAGGAAGCAAAACTGCCTCATGAGTGTGAGATGCTCCAATTAAACAGCCCTGCCTAGATGGGCAAGGGCAGCTGGGGAGACAGACCTTGTTCAAAGGCATTCTGGCAATAAGCCAGAATATAGTAATAAATATGTTATTTTAAATGTTATTATTAAATATAGATATATTTAATATATAATATTAAATAATAATATAATAATAAGCTATGCCTCTTGAAGGCTCATGGCATGGACACAACAGCTACACAGTAGCAGCATCATGATCCCCTAGGAAGTCACTGCTGCTTAGTAAATTCTTGAGATTAATCTGAACTGAGATTTGATAGCCTAAGACAAATTACACCTCTGGGCAGCAGCATTTCTGAAACTGCCCATCATTCACATTGCCTGCTGTAAAGAATTCTCTATTTTTCCTCTCATAAATTATTTCAGGCTCCTGGAAGTCTAGCCACACCAGAATGAAAATAATGCATCTGCTACTTTACATACAGACATAGCTGTTCTGGATCATGCAGGGGCTCATGTGCTCATAACTGAATAATGCTGCCAGAAGTATGCATTCTTATCTAATAATCCCTTTTTATATAATTAGGTTGACTTGAGATACATGCCTCCAAGTGGCATGCCTTCCTTTTCTGTCATAATATTCACTCCTGTGCAACAGAAACTACTTCAGGAAGTGCCCACACCTGAGGAGTGTTATTAAAGTCTTATTCTCTTAGAACATCTCCGTATTTTCCAGAGATGTTCCAGAGATGTTCAAATATACTATGTGCGATAATGTTTTAAAAACAGTTATATTGCCAAAGATATTTAACCACTAAAAGTAGGTGAAACACTTAATGTATGTCTACCTTCATCTTTGGAAGTTCTCAACTCAAATAGCAACAGTTCTTTCTGCTTCTTTTCTGTATCCTGTACAGCAGCAACAGACTCCTGTAAACAAACACAGAAATTATCTATGTAAAAAGAAGAGCCAAGTGCACCACACAAAACAGGCCATGACACATGGTTTAGGTACTGGTGGACTCAAGTCATTCCAGGTTGGGAATTGATGCATAAAGGCAATGGGGCACTGGTGTGACAGAGATACATAATGCCAAGAACATGCTCTGCAAGGGACTGTCACAGCCTGTGTTTGCTCTGGCATTCCAACAAGTCCATGCTCAGAGTCCTCCAGAAACCTCTGAGTGCACAGCAAAGACTGGACAGTGAATTTCACCATGGCAGCATCATCTAGATAATGTAGACAAAGGTTACAGACACCAGGAGAGCCAACAGCTTATGCAAAAATCTTCCTTGTTGTTTTATGTTAAGATAAACAATATCTAAAGATCATCAACATCGTGATAAAAATTCATTACTGTTTCCAAAAGAACCATTCTGGAATTAAAAGAACTTATGATCTTTTTTCTATTTTTATAACCAATAAGAAATGTGTGTCAGTATTGACCACTGTTTGCACAATAAATTTGAATGCACAGGAATCATGAACAGAGAGAGGTGATAATAAACAAACTCATATATGTAAACCACAACTTTTCTACTGTAACTTTCTGCATGATGCTGTTTTAATTATTTAAATATTGTTATTTATATTATAAATATATTTTTAAATCTATTATTAAATACATAAAAAATTATTATTTATATATTATTATAAATATTTTTGGATTGATTATTTAAATTATATTTATACATTTTTGAGTCAGAAAATGTCACTATGCAGTCATATAGCACACAGCACTTTAACAAAACTGTTATCCATACTTACCACACTATATTTCTCATGCTGTGTCTCTGAAACTGCATCATCATTTTTATAGCTGTTGTAACAACGACGTTTTGATTTCCTCGCTCCACGATTAAGAAAAAATAAATAAAATTTAAAATTAATTTGCAGCAGCATCATAGGCTGGATTAGCTAATACAGGTTACAAAGATGCAATGGCAAATCAACTAATGAAAAGTATCTTGTATATGCAAAAGAGATCAAATTTAGGTAGCATAAAGAAATGAAAGCTACCACTTACTTCCAAAACTACTCATTTCCTTTCCTGTGAAGGGAAATATGGATAATAACAAGAATCTGAATATCCAAATATGTTCTTTTACCTCATTCTCTCAGAAAAAAACAAAACCCATTCACGCTTCCTATTTTCTGTAAATAAATAAATAGCATTAAATAGTTAATGGAATTAAAATATCAGTGTCATACTATTTGAATGTATGATTTTTCCTTAAAACTACAGGGTAATCCTATGATTCATATTACAAAACTAACGTACCAGTAACTTCAACAGTTTCAACAGGAAGTACAGAGTACACAGCACCATATGACTTCAGCAGTTCTTTCATATCTTCATCATAAGTTTGATCCAAAGCATTTTCTCCTGAATCATCCATCTCATTGGGATCTGCTCCATGCTGCAGCAGAATCCTCACTGCCTATTATACATTTTTGTTATTTGTACAGTGGTAATTCTTGTTGTGGACTTATTATACAATTATATGTGCTATATCTAACATACATCACAAATAATACAGGTCCAAGTAAGATACTCCACAATCGTTATACTTGCAATCTAAATTAAACAAAACAAGTAAGTGGCTATTATCAGCACAGACTTCTATCTTACATTTCTTCCATTTTTCCATTAAAATACAAATAATTTACAAATTTTCACAAAGCATGTAATTTTTACACTACTAATTTTTATGATTTTATGGTTATACAGAACAATTACAAAACATCATGTATCTAAATTAAAAGGAACTGGTCAACTGCATTAAGACCAAAGTGCAGAATAGAAGTGCATTTCTTCCTTTAATATTGGTTTGGGTTTCATGAACTGATAACTTTTTTCCTAATTCCAAAAAACTTGCAAACTTGCTTAATTGCAAAATGTGGAAATGAGATTAGGGCATCAGCAGAATCATCTACCCCCTAAATTCAGATCATATGAAAGTATTGATGAGGTCAGAGTTAGGATGGTGAAAGAATTTCCATATGTATGATTTTTCAGCTCTAGAATTTCCTCTTATTTCTTACACTCACAGTGCAGTTAAGTAGGAAAATGCATCGGGACAAGAATGCTGAGTCAAAGTTCAGGACGTTCTCTGTTGGTTTTCCCCCAAAATACTGAATAATATATCTTCACAAGAACTCCACTGATAGTTTGGCTCCAAGCATGTAAAATCACCCCCTTTGTTTTACCCTTGCTCACACAAAAAGATAAACGTGATTAAACATGAATTGTCCTGACAGAAATAGAAGCATGTTTGAACCAATCTGGCGTCACCTTTACACTTCAGTTCCCCAGAACTCACTCCATCAAAAGAACATTTTATTTATTTCTGTGCAGTGCTGGGCACCACAAGTTAAGGTGGTCATTGAATGTGTCCAGAGGAGGGCAACAAGGATGGTGAGAGTGGCTGGGAGACGTGTCCTGTGAAGAGCCACTGAGGACTTTGGGCTTGTCTAGTCTGGACAAAAGGAGACCAAGGGGTGACCTCACTGCTCTCCACACCTTCCTGAGCATGGGAAGTGGGGAGGGAGATACCCACCTTCTCTCCCTGGGATCCAGTGATAGATGAGTGGGAAAAGGTCTAAGCTTTGCTATAGGAGTTTCATAGAAAAGTGGTCAATGTCCCAAGCCTGTCAATGTTTAAGGAACATCTGGATAATGTTAACATGACTAGATGTAGGTCTGTTCTAACTAGATGTAGATCTGTCATGTAGGTCTGTTCTAACTGAAAAAGTCTCTTTTCTAGAACCACAGAATGGTTTGGGTTGGATGGGACCAGTTAATAAAAAAATGTTTATTTTTAAACAAATAGGCCCAAGATCTTTTCTTTACAAAAACGAATTTTTTACAATTAAGGTAGTGAGACACTGAAATAGACTGTCAAGAAGTCAAGAAATGTTCAAAGTCTGACAGGACAGGGCTTTGGGCAAGTGAAAAAATGTCCCACTCAAGACAGGTGGCTTAAGCCACAAACACCAGGGCAGCAATGAGAGTTGCATCCAGCCTACTCCAGACTTTTGGGGGCACAAAGGGTACTGTCAACAGTGACCCCATGTCCGGGTTTAGGGCAAAATGGTATTAGGGCATCCTACTGCTATGCAAAATATGACTGTAAGTCAATCAGCTTACTTCATAAATAGTGCCCAGCCCAGGGCCCCTTGAGCTCTCTCACACAGCAATGGGCTGCACACCAGGACCTCCCTTTGAGTAGGGACACACCTAAGGGTTGCTCCTCAAAGCAGAGAAATTCCTTCTCACAACAGATTTTCAGTAATTGACACTAAACCTTGAAATCTTAGCTAAGTGATAGAAAGGATTGATTGTGCACATGTAGTCCTTTGGACAGAAATTGTTGACTGAGTATAGGATGAAGTCTTGATCCAGCCATCTGAGAAGGAGTTTAGAAAGCAAGGGGGTCCTTTCTGAACATCATGACTCAACAGGAGGTCCCTCTTTACAGCTGGGACCTTGTTCTCTATGCAGTAAACAATAGAATTGTGTTAAACAACTGTCATATTTATCAGTGAACTTTGCTAACTCACTGTTTTATATCAATAAAGCATATTATTGCTTCTTTCTTAAGTGTGAAGTGCATCATTCCCATCTACAGCAGCACTAAACTATCAATAAATTGAGAATGTTCAACTTTAATACTGTTTTTAAGAAGCTCAAACCACAGTGAGTTTCTGAATTTTTCTGTTTTTTCTGTTTTCTGTTGCATTAAAGAAGTCAACTAACTGTACAATTTCAACTGTCACTATTGAAGAATTTTTTTCTCCAATTTTGATCACTTTAAAGAATACTGGTTAATTTCCTAAGTGCAAACATACACTAAAATTGTGTTAGTACCTTAAATGAAATGGAGATTTTGCTTTGCTGACCCTCTGTTGGAAACTGGTGTTAGGAAACCTTATGTAAAATAAAAATATACCTCAAAATGATTGCCAGAAACAGCATCATGTATTGGTAAAACACCACAGAAACTTCTGCAGTTAACATCAGCACCTGCTTTCAGTAATTCTAAGATCACATCAGAAAATCCTCCATAGGAGGCTTCATGAATTGCTGTCCAACCTAATAAAAACAAGATAACACATACAGCATGCATCTGATTTGGAAAGATCCACAAAGGTCACTAATTAGTAACTCTACATTTAGGATAAGTCTTACACAAATAATCATCTTGAAATGCCAAACTAAACTATTTAATGTGTAATTCAATTTACTTCAAAGAAAAACTCAGCCAGTATTAAGCAGAGCAACATTGCTCTCTTTTCTACTGCAGTACTAAAAATAATAGAAGAAACAAAACATTGGAGTAGACAAACTCTAAAAACTAAGGAGCATAATATTAATAATCTGATTTCCTTTTTCCTCAAAATTTTAAGCCAAGATACTGTAATTTTATTAAAATGGCACATATTATATAAACATATCTATACTACAGATTTTACAGATTATGTAAAATTGTAGTATAAAACAAGCCCATAAGAGAGTATTTTTCGAACCTGCATAGTCCTGTTCATTGACAGAAATTCCAGATGATATTAGAGTCTTCACCAAAGACAAATCTCCTCTCTTAGCAGCACTATGCAGCTGAGTTTCCCCTTTTGCATTTTTCTTTGATTTCATCTTTCTTCCAGCTTTTGTCTTAGAGGTACCATGTACAATTACACCTTTTTTCCTGGTAGATTCTGAACAGATATTGGGTGTTCATTAGATTTTTTTTTCCACAATGAATGCTTAAGTATAAACAGAAATTTAAACTTCATAATTCATTTGAATTACTGTAAATGTGTCTAATACTGTTGCTTTAATTATCCAGTAATATTAACTGGCAAAAAGTTCAAAGGTACTGCAGAAGGTACTGTACAACAGGTCAGATAACAAGCAGATCCTGTACTTAAGAATTTCCAGTCAAAACCTACATGATTCAACAAGGGTACAACAAATTAGGAAGCCACAAGAAATGTAACAAGGTTGAAATTTTATACTGTAAAAAGGTAGAGAATATGTTAGGCTTCTCCATAGACTGTTTTCAGGTTCCCAGGCTGCTAAATATATAAACTAAATAGAGATATTTGAAAATCTATTAAAAAGTGGAGACTTGAGCACCACTTGACTCCTTATCAGTTCCTAATTCTGTATCAGGAAAAAGATGTGAGATAGATAGATAGATAGATAGATAGATAGATAGATAGATAGATAGATAGATGGATACACACACAGCTTGATGAATATACACACACACCCCCACAAGGTTTTTGATAGCTGTGATGTGAAAAACCACTGTAGACAGATTACAAGTCTTTGAGTAATGTTTAGTGGCATAGAAAATCTGTCATTTAAACCTGTGGACAACTGGATCCATAACTGCAAATAAACTTGATTTAATCCCTACTGGTTGACAAAGCAAACATTCATCTAATGATACCATGTGGTCATCAGAGAGGTTCTAATTCTGAAGCTTCAGGTAATAGATCTACTAAATTCTGAGAGATACAACAGAAAAAAGAGATGTACAAAGTAAGGACAACCCCCTCCTCACATTGCTTTCAAAGAGAGAGGGTATATAAATCTTCTAAAGCTCTATCATCCATACTACTTTTATATTCTTGTTCCTTCTATTACAATATCATACTGCCCAGATATTTTTTAAAAGTTTTTGGTGTTCTTTCTCTGATTTTTTGAGAATATATAGTTTATTCAAGGAACACAAAAGTGTAAGGTTTTAATGAACATTCTGCAACTCTTATCCATGGAGGCTTTTTGCCTTTTATTCCTATGAACAATTAGGTTCTGCATCTTCCTCGTCTCATCAAACAAGCTCTTTTCTCAAATATTTTCAGTCAGCATTATCCATTAGTATCAAAAATCTTCTGTATCTGACAGCTGCCTTTCTTCCTGTCTCCTGGAAATTGGCTTTTCCAATGTTTCCTTCAAAGTAAACTATGGAGCTTGTCATACAAGACTATTTGGAAGAACATAAAGACAGACTGAAGTGATAGCAGAAACAGACATACAGTGAGGATATACCCATATTGGTTTTAAATGACATTGCTCACTGTGGGCTGATGAAATGCTGAGAAAGCATTCAGGCGACCCTCTTTGCACTGATGCTGCCTGGCCTACGCTGTACTGCTAACAAGAAAAACTCAAGAGCTCCTTTTTTAAAGGAAAACTTGAGATTCTAGAGCACACAAAGGCATCACGTTATTAAAATACTCCTCCAATCTGAGACCTACTTTACCATAAGATAATCTATTGTCTTTTGTCTAAAAGCTTCTGAGTCTGAACTCCCAAAGCAATCTTCCACTTTCTGATTCTTCTTTTTCTTCCCTTTTGATTCATGGGAGAATGTCCTAGGGACTTTTTAGAGACGTTGAAGAAAAAAAAAAGGGGCACACAACAGCCCATTAAGCTAATGAACCTTAGCAATATTGGCTGCAAGTGAACAGAAATAATTGCAAAGTTTTCCAGTTAAATTGTCATGCACAACAGTTTGCTTCACGGCTGTTAGGAAACGTTTGCAAAAGCGTGATGGGACATTGGTTTGTGAATCACAAAATACTCTGGTTCTCTGTTGGGTGCACTGCCAGGTGGGTCACGAGAAGGAAAGATCCAGATCTTGGCAAATACAAAGTCCAGTCAGCACAGGACAAAGATAAAATGAAGAGATTACTGTAACCAGCAATCAGGTTGGATTAGGCTGACATACCTCAGCAACTTCAAGGACATTGTCCTTCAATACCTCCCACATGGGTCTGTGAGCAATTATTTCCACTGGGTGAATTATAAGAAAAGAAGCAAGCTGTTTGTACCTTCCTCCTCTATGAGCAGAATGGAAATGCTGGGAGCCTAAGTAAGTGACTGTAGATGAAAGTGACACTGTGTCACTTGTGAAGAGAAGATTTTTGTTCAGTAACAGAGTAATATGAGGAAGACTAGTGGGACATAGAAATAATTAGATGAGTTTAAAAGGCCAGTTAATGATAAGAAAGTGTAGGAGAGCAAAAAATCTGAAAACCCCACAAGTCAGAAAACATCATCCCATTTTCCACTTTACTTCTACAGCAATCTGAATGCCATTGTCCTGAACTCCAAATTTATTAAGGCCTTCAACTGTACAAAGGGCTATACTTTCTTGCACCACCTCCGAAATGGCAACACTCTCCTGGTATGAAGGGCATAATTAATTCTATTGAGCAAATTATTACCTGAAGAATCTCTTACGAGGAAAAAAAGTAGCCTGGGACACAATATCCCAGAGGAGACCAAAATATAAAACACATGTTTGAAACAAATCTTTTTAAAATCATAATGGTACGAATAGGAGGCAAAAAAGGTTTTAAGCGGGGAGGGATTCTGTCAGAACTACAGGTTTTGGTTTTAGCAAGTCTGGAGTACCATGGTTCTCTGGTTCCAGAAAGAGCCAAAGTACATATGATGAGAGCCAGCTTTACCAAAAAATCACTAACTGAAAATATTTAGAGGCTAAGATTAGTTGGAGCAGGGCTCTATTGTGATGGTAAGGTCACAAGATAAATGCAAATCTTATACAGGGGATGAAAATGCTAAACAAAAAAGCTGCATGTGCAGACAGAAGAGTATTTAACTACAGGAGGATACTAGATCCTTATTCTCACGGAAGTTGGTTTATATCTAGACTACAACTAGCCCAAAGGTACCAGTACAATCAGAGTCTATGCTGAGTTGTGCCTGGTGAGGTTATATTTTATGTATTTTTATTATATTCTATAAAATGTAAGTGGATCTCTGTGCGCCAAATATTTAGAGAGCCCTGCTCTTTGATCTGTGACACGTAAAACAGTTAACCAACGACCAATCAAATGTTGTTTTAAACTGCTGTTTATATAATATACTTAGGTAAGGATAAGCTTGAAGCTGTCACTTATGATCCTGTATCCCCTCAAATCACAATGCTGGAAGACTGATGAATGTAACATAAACAAAATGTGGATCCTGTAAAATAGTGCACAGATATTTCTGGAACTATTTACATATTCATTAGAGTATTTACTCAACACACTATATATTCCTTGTCAAATTTTCCCTCACACATTTCAAAAAGCCTTCCTCATGTACATTTGGAAAAAAATTCCACTGGTTTATAAAGTATTAACTTTTCACCTGACTTCTTAGATGTTTGCTGCTTTGATGCTTGACCCAATTGTGATTGATTAGATGAAACCTTGTTGTTGCTGTTACTGGAATATGAGGCTGCCTTTGCTTTTTGGCTTGTCTTCTTAGGATTTGCACATGCTGGTTCTGACTCCTCTGTCTGTAAGGAAATATATCAAAACAAAGGCAAAGAGAGTTTTAAACTTAGGGATGATCATTAGTTTTATTTCCATTAACATCAGATTACACTTGATTTGTCAAATTTTGTAAAAAAAATCATTCTGAAGGTGTTCCCATATCGGTATCAAACTACTACTGTTACTCTGCATGAGACTCTGCTGATCCCTGTCACATCCTGTTGTAACTTTAAAACAGATACATTGTGAGAGGAAGTCAAAGCAAATCAGTATTGACTGAGAATCAACTGCTCTTAAACAGACAGTCTGGGAAGGTTGTGCACACTTTTTCTCCAGAAACCACGGATGTGAGACAACACAAATTGGTGATCTCCTCTCCTTTACAAAGAAGTTGCTGAGCTTCCACCAGTGCTGCCCTTTTATTCTGCAAATGAATTTTCACTGTACCATTGTTAATTACATTCCTGTTGCAATACCACCTATACCACCTGACAGCAGGTTCCCCACAACATTAAGTGAGATGCAACAACTATGAACAGAGGCAGCAACAGTCTGGCCCATTTCATTAGGTCCATCATGAGGGAAATATGTTTACTGTAAAGCCCCTTGGATTGTAAGTGGAACTAAACTTGATGTCCATATAACATGAGATACTATTTCTGAATAGTTTTACTCTTTGTTGTAGCCTCTGCTATAAGAATAGCCTTTTTTTGAACTGGTTGTTGGGGTTTTTTTTAATTTTTCTGCCTTCAGAGAAAGGTTCCTAAGAGTTTTATTACTGTGTTTTTCACCAAATTTGTTTTTCTGCTTTGTTCATGTTTAGCAAAACTTCCTTTGATGCTCCAGTATTATCATGTTGAAGTACACCTGCATTTGATTCTATCTCCAAAACAGGCCAAATAATTAACTTAATTTTCTCATAAATTCCTTTACTATATAATAAAAGAAAATTGTGCTGCTATAAAATTAATTGATTTTCTCTCTGCTGCTTTTTTGCAGGACAAAGAAATTAAGGAACTAAGATATAAGTGTATAATAAAAATTCATGGGCAAAATCCAACAATAAATATTACTGAAGTGCTTTAAACTCATATTTATTTTTGAAAACTGAACAAGTTTGAATTAATGATCTGCCTTTAAAACTGCCTTGCTTCTGTGGTCATAAACCAGAGCTCTTGTTTCACATTTCTGACAAGCCTGTCTGCAATTATTTTACAAAATTATAAAGAAGGGTAAATAACACATCAATACCACACAGAACTAACTCATGGTAATCTCAAAACACAGCTGGTCCAAAGGCCAGTGACTAATTAGCATTATCCTTCTGATTACTTTATATCTGGAGACAGAACACACACTGCAACATCTGACACAACTACTGAAATTATCAGTTTACAAATCTTCAGTAATAGGTTTACGTAATTAAATGTTTACTGCACCATCTTTATCAATCATTTAATGTTCAAAAGCGTAATCTAAGACTATGTACTATGCATGCTGTTACATGCTGTAGCATTTCAGAGGGGACACAGACTGCACAGCTGTCAGTAACAAGGACAGTTATCATCACCACATCAAACTTCAAAAGCTCCAAAAGATGCGTTTATGCACACTACATTCTACATCTTAGACATTATCTGTTATTATTGTTGAAAGGAAGAAAACCAAGGGAGAAAATGCAGTTCTTGATGCTAAAAGCTGTTGTTCCATAAGCAAACACTGATCCAAGCGACTGATCATGGTGTCTTGTCTCCAGCTCCCTCATCCTGCTGAAACCTCACAGCATAATTGTGCAAGACAGTGTCTTCCCAACCCTTTCCTCTCAAAATCCAAGACAACTTTACACAGAGGCAAGACATAATTATCCTACTGCTACAAGCCAGGCAAACCCCAGCAGTTTCAGTAAGGTTTCTGCAAGTATAAACAGTCACTGATGTACCATGCTTCCTGTAATTGGCTCTGCAGAACTTGCCAAAACAGCAAGAACTGCCAAAAGAGAGACCTGCCTCTGTCTGGCATCCTCATGAGGCTGTACCTTATCCCAAGGACTAGTAAGGATGAGCCTAACATTGACTATCACTCTCAGTCCCTGCTGGATAGATCTAGTATATTGTGTGCTGGAATGGAAACATTCTTCAGGAATGCTTTAGTTTACTGAAGACTGTCAGCAAGCCTTTAACAGCTTATGATGGAATCAGATTCCTTTGTAAATATGTACCTGGTGCTGGTTTGTATCATCTACACATTGAGTATTTAACATGTTCTTTGAACCATCTTCATCTGAAATGAAAATGAAAGAGAGAAAGAAACCAGAATTGAAAAGATATAGAATTAAATATCCGGTTTTACTTTACATATATACTGTCTTATGTCTACAATATTGCATGTAATATTACCTACAATATTTCGCTTTCAATAAAAATTACTAAGCCTGTAAGGGTTTTACTGGAATCTAAAACATATCAATATATAAAATCTTTATCAAACTTCAGAGTCAAATCTTTGTTCCAAATAGTATCTTGTTCAAACCAGTGAGAGTAAAGAATGGCATAATATTTTCAAATTTTCTTGATGATTAATGACCTGAGCAATGCCTTTCAAAACTCAGTGTAACCCCTGGCTCCTCTCTGTAAGACTTTCAGTGTACTTCAGGATACTCAAGGAATCTCATAGCAGCAGGCTGAAAGCTCTCACTAGCACCTCATCCATCTAATCCTCATGTCACCTGACTGCTTCTCATGGGCAAGTCTGATATTATCTCAGTCTCCCTTCAAGTCTCGTTTTGAGCTCTGTCAATGTGCCCTGCTAACTCACGAGCAAAGACCCTCTTCCTTCTCTGAGAAAGGTGAATGCCATCTGACACCAGAAGGCCTGGGGACATCCACACCATCCCTCTACTGAAAAACCCACAATTGTGACAGTGACATTAGCTATGCATTAATAGACAGGTTTGTCTGCTTCTTCCAATGTCCCTGCTTACAACTGGAAGTAGAGAGGAAAAAATTACCTGTCTACCAGATTCCCTTGCCAGCTATCCTAAGGCCCTGAAGTCTCTTTTGATTATCCCTGGACTACATGTTACAGCTTTATTGCCACCCATGTGGAAAGGCAGTAATGGATAATAGTCTGAGAGATTGGAACTCCTTCTGACTTAAAAATACTATAGCCCACACTGGCCCATGGGTATCCATGGGCCAGGCTTAATCCTAGGTCTTAATGCTAGCTCTGATCAAGGCTTACCTTGTACTTCCTGCTGATGAAACAGCCTCCCCCAAACTTTCTCCACAACTTAGTTCCCAAGACTGTGCCAGACCCACTCTCCTTAGCTAATCACTAGCTCTAACCCAACCTTCTTCTTACAAACTCACTAAATATTACTACAGTAATATCTTCTGTACCTGGCCCTAGCAGCAATTAAGGCTTAACAACCCCTAAGATCTGGATCTAATTGTAGTACCCCATTTTTTATCTTATGGATCCTTCAAAACTCAGACTTTATGCCAGTTTAAAACCAAATTTTATCTCTACCTCTAAATGGTACCTCATCCATCAGCAAGTCAAGCAATGCTGTATCTTCCATTTAGATGGACAACTATTGTGTTTCACATCTTAATTTCAAATCTAAAGGAAATTCCAGCTCAAGAAACAGCTGGACATCATTATCTTTTACACTTTGTCAATGTACAGCAACTGTGGAGGGTAAGAAGTGCTCACTGGTAACTCAAGGCATCAGACGGTGAAGGCCATAGAGGTACTAGCAGTTTAAATTAAAGAAATATAAGTCAACAGATGTTCTACATTTCTCCATTTAGCTGTAATGCCGCGTCAGAGTAATTCTTTCCTACCTGCTACTGAGTATCTGCTGGATTTTTCTACATAACTTTGAAGAAGTTTCACCATAGGTGGGTCAGAAGCTTCTTCTAATGCACACCTTCCCATCTGATTTCTTAGTAAGGGATCAGCTCCATACCAAAGTAGCAAACTCGCCATCTAGAAAAGTAAGTTTTTCAGATAATTTCTTTTCTGACGATATTTTTCAGAATCCTTATACAGGCTTCTCTCTCCTGTACTTGACAATACCAGCAACTAAAATCAAATTCCTCTTTATTCTAGTTCATAGACACTGAGCATTCCCCTAGATGCATAATTATCCTATAGCTTTGTTATTTTTATAAATTGTTCCAGTTATTTACCTGATGCCATTAAAAAAAGGTCTCTCAAAATACAGGGTAGGATTCATCCCCCCATAAACTTAATTGGCAGAAAATAACAGGTGATTTTAGCGTTTGAGTCAGCTTATCCATATAGGATATCTACTTTAGGAGAAAATAAATTGTGCTCTAGATGTGCCTACTCTGACTCCTGTGACTGCAAAGGAAGTTTCGACAGCTATTTCTGATGTACAACATATATCTGCTATAATTAAACACATTTGGATGGTCTTGCGAGTTAGTTGTTACTCAAGAAATTACCACTTGAGAAAAATGTTCCGTCAACCTTTGCAAAATACTTTTTTAAGACATGGGAAATTTACAATCTGATTATTTCATTTCTGTGGGGAACTCTTCAACCTTATTCCAGTATTAGTGTGATTTTTTTTACTTGTACCTCTGCATTTTTCTTCAGCATCTGTTATCATTTCAGACTGAACTCGACTCACATCCTTCACCTGTGTGTTCAAATCCCTCATTACTTCTAACCAGATTACTAATGAGAAAATTGCTAATGAATTGTTCCTAATTCACACATTCTCCCAACAAAAGAGTAAAATAAAAAGGGTCCAGCTGGCAGCAAAAGCCCTTTTGGGTTTCATAAATTGTCCCAAGTCTTTAGATTTTGTCAACCAAGTAATGTTGAGAAAATTCTTCCATAACAGGATCATTGAGAGCATCACCACAAGTGTATGCTCTCCCCTTTAATGGCAATACTAGAAAATCTTTCCTATACTTACCACTTTTTCTGAAATAAATTGATTTTGCATATTGCAAGTACAGAAAATTATAAAGTAGTCAAAAGTTGTGTTTCCAATCTACAGTAGTAACTTCACACAGAGAAGGTAGCTTTGAAAAACACAGTTCCAAATACCACGTTACTGAAAGTCATGTTACTGAATCATTATCACTATTTTGTTGCTAGTCAAAAAACAACAAAATTGCATCTGACAGACCACCGCAGTAAGACAATTTTACTGCTACTGAATAAACAGAGCAATGAGTAAATACAGCACCGCCGTGTAGTAAATACAGCACCACCATGTAGTACCAATCTTTCTGGATTTCCAACTTGCATAACTTTCACTCAGCTCTGTGCTGAATGATCTTGGTGTGCCTCAAATGACACAGTTGAGATCAGTGTTCTTCCAATATCACAAGTTGGTGACCTCCAAGTATTATTTGCAGAAATGCAGAGTCCCTTCATTCACAACCATGGACATGGGTGTCTTAGGTACAGACACAAAACTCAGAAATATTTCATGAACCTGCAACAATCTATGATGCACAAGCTGCAATTTATTCTTGGGGCTCTTGAGTCTCAGAAAAAATTATTAACTAGAAATCTACCTTTCCTCTTTGCTCCAGAGAGACTTCACCAGGAGAAACAAAGTCTCATCTCAGTTGTGAAAAAGATCAAATGTTCAAGAGAAAAATTCTTAGCCACCCCCCCAAAAAATCCTTTAAAATCTTGGAAACAGTAAGAATTAGGCTGCGTGTATGCAGGTCTATAGAAAAAAAACTGCCAGCAGAAAAAAAGAACACACAGAACTCCTACATAAATTTGGGCTGCTCTAGGAACATGCACAGACAGGTGTAGGTGACCACTACGAGACTGAAAGAGGATCTGGAATTCAGACAACAGGGTTATGAAACCACTACACTTGGCAAGAAGTTTTACATGTGATGACATGCCATATATCCATGACTCCTTAATCATGAAAAAAATGTCATTAATAGTCCAGAAGACTGCTCAAGTCAGAAGTTACTCTGCAGGGTGACTACAAAATTAGTGAATGAAATAGTATTAAATTGTACTAATCTAGTCCTCAGTAGTACAGCCATCGTCTGAAACAGTTAAAAAAAATTCTCCTTTTAGACAAATCTTGTTAAGCATGGAGTGGTTTGAATAGAAATCAGGCAGAGAGGACTTGCAAGCTCCTGCATTTACCTATAATCTAGAAAGATCAGCCCCATACAAAAACATTATGTGACCTTGTGGACTCAACAACAATGATTTCTATTCCCAGATCATACTTTGTGTTCAGTATGGAATATACCTTGTAATGGCCTTCTTTAACTGCATCTTGCAAGGGTGTTATTTGTTCCTTTTGTGTAGCATTAACATTAGCTCCTGCTTTCAAAAGGAGATTTGCTATCTCATAAAAGCCTTCCACACTTGCTATATGTAGTGCAGTCAAGCCTACAAAAAAAGAAAAACATGTATTTCACATTTGGGTGAAAAATTTCTAGAAATTTATGTCAGTTTTAGATCGTCACTCTGATGAAGACTTCACAGAATATACTGAAATGGTAAAAACTGATGCATTCCAGTAAGATGTATGAAGAAATGTTTATGAGAACGTCACAAGGGTTGGGAGATCTCATGCCTTTGACAAAATTTGCACCTACTGAGGAAGCAGATGCTGCTGTAACAACATTAGTTTTAGATTTGATAGTTCTGTTATGAAAGGAAAGAATGAAAATGATTCATCCCATATTTTAGTATTTTCTCCTGGAGTAAAACATATAGGCTATTTTAAGGACAAGATAATTTCTCACAGCACTCTTGTATTTACATGGTTATGCTGAAGAGGGTAAGAAAGAAAGAAGTGACAAAAACAAAGACATGAATTATTTACTACCAAATAAAAATGTTTGTAAACCCAAAGAATGGTTTGAATGTTCAAATAAATGAGAAATCCCCAGTGAAATTCCATATTCACACCCAGGTATATGGAAAAAACACAAGATATCACATGAATTCTACTCTATAAACAAGCTGTTTAAGAAAAATATGGAATGCAAGTCTTTGAACTGGGTTTAGCACAACCATACATCAGGTCCTTAAACATGCAGGGTGAGAGACATAAGGGAAAAACACAGAGGATTTTCCACATGCTAACTTCCAGCTCTGCAACTAACATGCCCTCCAGAAGATAATTTTGATGAAGTCTTACTCTTCAACAATTCTCCATTATCAGAAGGTTGTCAGGGCTTAATTCACATACTAAGTGTGTGAATTAATAAGGCTTAATGAGATTGTTTCAGTCCCATTAAGCAAACTTATCTTAATTTCACTAGAAAGAGAAAATCCCAAAGCTCTTTTACATACAACCCAACCCTGAATATTGTATTTTCCTAGTAACCAGGTTTGTTACGAAATCTTTTAAGGAGATAATAAAAAATTGCATTTAGGGGAATGTACTAGTTTCTCCCTTAGTAAAAAGTATCTTCTACCTGCTCTTAGAAAAAGACCTGGAAAAACTGCACCTGCAACACATTCAATCAATAATCACTAGAGATTAACAATATGAGTCTGCAAGGACACTGTGCATGTTCCAAATCAAGGAGAAACACAAGTTTTAATGCAACTCTTTCTCAGATCCCTCAGCAGACTGTGAGTCAAGACTCAAACTTAGAGCACAAGACTGTATGTCTAATATGATGGTCATATCCTACATGCTGATGTCCAGGAAATAAAAAGGAGAAAAAAACAAACCAAACAACAGAAGATCCCAAAAACTCAGTGAGATACTGAAGCAGAGTAGTATAGCATAGGAATAAGGAAAAAAATACCAGGCTAAGATAAGGATAATCACTGGGGGGAGGCTTTAAAGGAGGAGAACAGACATAGAAGCAAAATATAATATTCAGAACAATGACCCAAAGAGACCAAGGTGAAAGTGTGTGCCAAAATGACACAAGTCTGTTAAGTCTCCTTCTGATTACACCTGCCTCATTGAAAATAAAAGAAAAAGGGCCAAGTCAATCTCTCATCTCTTCAAGGAGTACAACTAAAAGATATTTTGTGCAGCTCTGCTCCTTGTGCACCAAAAAAACAGCAGCCAGAGTCTGGGGGATGAAAAAATGGTGGCCTGGGAAAACATGCAAAGGCAGAAAAAGGAAGCAGCTGTGACCCCAAAATCTGTAACCACTGCACTTTAGTACACTTGCCTACTATGACTGCAGCTGAACCCACACTATCAGCACTTCTCAGTTGTCAACAGAAGGCTTTGAACCCCACCAACAAAATATTTCCTCATCTGCCTCCAGCACACATTAGTACATATTACAAGTCGTGCTGTGAGCTCAAATGCCTGTGCTGTGAAAGTCTCAGATTTGCTGCTGACCCACTCTGTCTCTCAATATATTCCAGAAAAAAGAGAATTTCAACCTCAATTCTGGTCCTTTATATTGCCTGCATTATGCAATAGCCTATAACTGCAGAATGTGTGTTTTTTTCTTTCTCACACGACAGTGGTGAAATCCTAGCTCCTAAAACAATATGGAAAGATTGTAAGAATTAAGTCTTCTAGCAGAAGAGCCAGCTGTCTGAAACAATTTTCTTTTTTTGTAATGGAAATTTTTCAGAGACTAATGGATGAGACAGGGAAGTGCAGATTAGGAGCAGTCTTATCTTTGAAACAACCAAGTAACAATTAAGGTGTAGTGAAGTCCTTGACACAGAGTAACACCCACGAAATTGGATAAGGCAAATTGCCTGAATCAAAACATTATCAGAGGGCTGCTCTTTGTCAAGATTATTTTCCCTACCCAAGGCAAAGAAAAAATGGAAAATACCAAGTAATCACAACTTTAAATATTCAAAACAGCGCTCAACTTCTCTCAAGATGTAAAGGGTGAAATCAAAGTTCCTGAAAAAATTTAACTGGAAAATCTGAATCTTGATGTCTCAAGTTGGCCACTGATATAGACAAAAAATACTCCCCACCTTTAAGACTTACATAGTTGATTATTTAATTAGGGACTGTTTTGTGATAAGCACACATGGAATCATTGAACTAAGGCACGTAAACCTAATTGCATCACTTTGTAACTATTTCAAGTGCTTAACTTCTCCCTCAAATTTTTCTTTCCTTGAATACTTTTATAAATAGTTCTACATGTTTTCCCATGAACAAGTACTAAGTTAAACCAATAAAAACTTAATAATCAATTGACCAGTCACAAACTTACAGTCTATGCTTTTTTTAGTTATAGGCAGATACTTGTACTGAAAATAGTATTTTAGTACAATTGCAACTTACCAGCATAATCCTGAGCATTTACATTTCCACCAGCTTTTATTATCCTATCTACAAGGTTTATGTCTTGGTGAATAACAGCTCTGTGCAGTAAGTTCTCACCATACACATTCTTCCTGTGGATTGTGGAAACTGTAAGGGGGCGAGTTGGATTTACAGAACTACCAAAAGCTTCTCGTCCTGAAAAACAAGTTAAAAGATCTGTTGCACAGAGAAGTATCTTTTCTCTCTTATCTTGGCTTCACTTTGTATCAAAGTTAGTAAATTAGCTTCCTGAAGAAACAAATGTTCATTCAATCTAGTAGAAATGAAAATCTCAAAAAACACATCACAAATTGAATAATAATGCCATTTAATAAAAGATGTCACAGTGCATTTCATAACAAAACTCCACTTGAAATTCAACACACAGAAATATGACTACATAGAAGTGTTTTAACTTCAGACTTCTCTTCTAATGACATGTTTGCAAGGTGCATTTCTTCCCAAGAGATAATAAAACCACTATTCTGCATTCAAACCATTATAAGGTGACCATTTGAATACCTAGTCAGTTATTCAATAATTTAACTTTTCTTAAAAGTCAAATTTATCCACCATTCTTTTTTACTCATCTCTCTTTTAAAACCTCTGCCTTGTGAGCAAGTATTTACACTAGGATAGTGATTGAGATTAGCTCCCTCAGTTATCCCCTCTCATTACTTCACAACCAGCTCAGTCATTTCTGCAATGTGAATATGAGGTCTAAAAGTAAAAAGTAAAATTTGAAAGAGACTGTTTCTAATATTTAGTTTAGTATTTTACAACACAAACACTATCTCCCATTATGCAGTCATCACAGTTTTCAGTTTAGCCTAAATTATTTCCAGTACAAATATGAGCTGTTCTGTACTTCACTAGCACTGCCATTCCAACCTCCCTTAAACACATGGGGAAGAACATCCTGGCTGCTGCCTCTGACCAAAAAAAAAAGGAGGGAAGAAAGAAAGAAAGAACAAGAAAATCATTTAAAGATAAACACAGTGCAGGCCTAGGCCATAAATTCTTCTACTGATGAAAACTCTTAGGACAGCAGGCTATATACATTGCTCCTCTCCACAAGCTGCAGCAGGTCCTCACAGGTCCTAAAATTCCACCCAGGTGCCAGTGATGCCTTAAAGAATCTGGAAATCAAACAACACACTTTCAAGGCAATATTAGTATAGGAGATAATATAAAGGCTGGTCTTTCTTGGAGGATTCTGGAGACAGATATAGAGAATGCAAACCCCCATACAGGGTGGATACAGTTTTATAAGTTTAGCAAATTAACATAACTGACAAAAATCCCCAACTAGAGACATAAGTGGTAAGGTAATTCCCACCTGGTTCAACCCTTTTCTGAATCCTTCCCCTTCAGACAGGAACTAAACTTTGTTTTTCAAAATGTGTCTCAAAGAGCTGATTTCAACCTTGGCTCCCAGGAAGAACCAAGACAGGACAGGGGCCTTGGACCCCCAGCTTGGAACCTCTGGAATGTGTTTTATCTCTCTGCCTATCAGGGTAGGGAAACACAGGGAGAAGTACTGGGGCTAACTATAAATACAATAATGGACTACAGAGCTACAAATATATGTGTAAAGAATATAGAGAATATATAAAAGCAAAAAAAGGCAAAAGTCAATTTGGCATCACCAGAAACAGACCTTAAAACCTACACTTCTTCTAGAGCTGTAACTCACACAGCCTGATGTTTTGTGCATTGTGATTCAATGTGAGCCTGGACTAATTCCAAACATTCTTAAATTCTTGACTCTGAGAAGATTTTGGAATCAAACAGATTGGGGTTCCCCTCAGCTGAGCACAGAGTCTCTCTGCTTGTCCAGCCTTGTAAGATGTCAATCATTTAAGACATGCAGTCACCAGTCAAAGCTGGTCTAAACCAGCCAAGCAGTTCAGGAGGGATTAAACTGCACAGACATATACAGAATCATGTGCAGCTTTATGTTACACTTTACCTCATTAAAATCTTCCTTGAAGGGATCTATTTCCCATTACTTCCACTTGCCTTCCCTAGAGCTTTCCATGCACCTGACCTCGTGCAAAACAAGTGACCCATGCAGACCCAAACCAAACTTATCGTGGGGTGGCTTTTAGAGTGAATTACCAAACTAAGATGACTCATGGGCTCTTGACAGGTCTGATGTGAAAGGGAGGTAACCTGGCTGGATTAATTTACCTATCTACCTCTCTTGGCAGTGCAACTCTTTCTGAAGAAACCATGTTAAAGAATCAGTAACTTGTTTATTGAGTGGAAACTAGCAAGTCGAGCTGAAATAGATGAGCAGTTAGGCATTCAACTTTAAATCTAATCCAAATGGTCCTTCCACTGGGAATAATTAAAATCCTGCAAAAGAGAATTAAATCCTGTTAACTGGAGGTGGACTTCTTCATGTTTTTTAAGATTTATACTGTAGCTGTTGCAATTCAAATACTTACAAACTTTGTAACACACAGTTCAAATGACTGTAGGTAAATGGAAAAACTCTATCTGAGTGCACTTAAACAAAAAAAACCTTAACAAATAAGACTTAATCTTAAAGGTGCTGCAATGAACACTTGAGTGAGGAAATTCTTTATTCTCCCACAAAATTCCTCTGCAAGGTAAAGAATTTCTCTGCATGTACCTTGAAAGGTTATAAATAGCAATCATTCTCTCTAACAAAGTGTACTGCAAATAAAAATACTTCAATAGAGTGCTCCGTGGTAGTAAAGGCCCTATAATCCTGTAGACAAGGTAACAACAGTAGATATTCAAAACAGAATAAACTGTCAATTCTTGAGGACGGCACTGCTCTGACAATGATTTTGCACACAGAACTAAATGGCAGAAGGATAAATAAATGTGGCTCAGGATCTACCTTTTCACTCTGCAAAAAACCAATTCTCTTCTTCTTTTCAGAACATACCATAATTTTTTCATCTGAAACGCTGTAACAAAAATTGCATCCTGAAAAACATCTCAGGATTCTTAAGGAGTTTATGCAAACGAGTTAACTGTTAGCTAAACTGTTAACTGTTCTTCCTTCAGAAGAAGGAAAAATATCAATAACTTTAATTATTAAAATGAATGTTTATACTGTATTTTTTAAAGAAAACCATGCCACAATATATTGGAAAAATTATTAATTATATTTGATTTGGTATAGTTGTTCAAATAATAATCTGTATGATAAGAACATAGAGTATCTTACTCCTTTTGTTGTCAATTCTTTTGCTCCTTCTCCTCTGATTAGCTTCTGCACACTCATTCAGAATTATTTTTTGCCACATGATGGTTTCTAGATACTTCTTTTCTTCAGAAATAGATTTCTGAATTTCACTGACAAGAGATTTGCTTAGAATTAACACAAGTATTCTCTATATAAATCAATGTATACAGTAGAGCTAAGAATATGAATACATTTGATTTCAAAAGGAACTCTGTAATAGCAGGCTAACTTAGGTAGTACTAAATAAGGAGTAAATCAGGAGAGAAACCAGATCTTTAAATAAAAGGTAAAATCTTTCTCTTTGATCATTTAGAGTTGTTCACACGACAAATGAGTACTCCACATGCATTGTATCTATTACATTAATAGATAAAAAATAAATTACAAATTATTATGCATAATTTCTCATAATTATAATGCTTAGGTTTGTTTCTTGTTATACTGTCACTGTGAGTAGTATTCCCTGCTGTTTCTTCTAGTATTTGGTGATGAGAGGAAACAATCTCTGTAGTTTCCTGAGGAGGTCTTGCTTACCTTGATGTTGTTTGGGCTGTTTCTGTACACGCTGCAAGCTCCACTGAATATGAATGTCCCTCACCAGTTTGTTTTCCATTAGAGGTGGCATCCAAGTAATCTGAAATTTCTTCTGTCTCTCTCTGCTCATCACCCACAGGCTGTGACAAAAAAAAAAAAAAAAAAAAATTTCAAAGCAACTGGTAGGCACGAAGTCAAAAAAAAGGTTGTATGTAAAAGAGGTCCAAGAACACTCTTTTTTAAATTGTATGCCCACAAAGAATTGAGGGATTGCTTAAGTGAATAACTGGAATTCTACAGGTATGAAAGACAGAGATGGAATCCTGTGCCAGGAGTAGTATGCCATGCAATGTGCTCCTGGCAGAAGAATTAGCCACGAGAATTAGGCTACTCGGAGTCACAGCTTAAAACATAAATCTCAGCTGGATGACAGCAAATAAAAGTTCTCGATCTGAATGTTATTTGACTGGACATTTGAAATGACAACAGAATCATTTCAGTTTTCTGTGGCTATGAGCTCCTGTCCTAAAAAATAACATGATGCTTGAGATGTCTTAAGATATCTCATTTCATCTCATTGTTGCAGAAGCCTAAAAATTTGCAAAAGGTGAGATCCATGTCTCATCTGAAGTTCAGTAACTCCCAGCTGAGCAGTTAATTCTAAAGATACACCACTCCTGACCTACAGCCACTACAGATGAGATTCATATCACTTACCTTCAACCTTCTAAAAGCCAGGCATGTAGATGACACTAGGCATCCTCATTACCCCACCACTTGTAAAGAGGAAGAGCTACTCTGAGAATGTAGAGATTCACCTCATCCTAAATTGTGCGAAGGGGAACCTAAATGATTCATGATTCTGATTTAACTCTAGTTAGATTAGACTTAACTCTAATCCCACCCTGAAGACAGGTCACCACACAGAAGTTAATTGGAGTTGCTGGAGTTTATTCACTGTTTTAGGCATGTGACTGCAACACTCTGCCATGTATCACTCAACCTCCTGAAATCTGGGTACTCATTAGCTTATTACATACTTGAGTAATGCTGAAAGCTTTTAGGACACACCCTCAGCATACATGCATAGAAATGCTTTCACGATGATGTGGGAGAACTGGTTAGTCCCTTCTTGCAGTACAAACAGACCTGGAGAATACCTTGATTAATTTTTTAAATTGACATATTTAGAAGAGAGATTACTAAAGAGGGGAATTGTCTTTTTAGAAGTGGTCCCTCTGGGCCAAGAGACAATACATGTTAACGTGGGATCTGGGGTTGTTTAGCCTGAAGAAAAGGTGTCTCAGCAGAGCCCTTATCCCTCTCTACAACTACCTGCAAAGAGTTCGTACTGAGATGGGGGCTGCTCTCTTCTTTCAGGTAAAAAGCAATAGAAAAAGGGGGAGTGGTCTCTAGTTGTACCAGAGAAGGCTTAGATTGGGTATGAGAAAAACTTTTTTCACTGGAAGTGTGGCTAGGCACTGCAACAGACTGAATAGGGAATTGGTGGAACCATCATCCCTGGATTGTTCAAAAGACATGTGGATATGGCACCTGGGGACATGGCTTAGTGGTAAACACAATGGCTCATGGTTGGATAATTGGACTTGATGATCCCAAAGTTGCTTTCCAACCTTAATGATTGTATGGCAGCTAGAGAAAATCAAATATATTAGCTTAGAAAACTATCATAGTAGTACTTTCCATGGATCAACATCTGCAATGGGAGCAGGGTTAGCAAAGGAGAAGAAAACATTTCAAAGAAAAAAACCCCACACTTGCTTTGTAAGAGACCACATACTAAAATATATGGGATATCCAGCATCCTGATTGCATTTACAAGTCAGTACAGACTCTCCTCTTTTGGATACTTGTTTTACCACAAGAATACTCTAAAGAAAAAAGGGTGAGAAAAGACTAAAGTGAACAACATACTGTTACAATTCAACACTTACTAACAAATTAACTGGGGTTTTTTTCCTTAGTAATTTGCTTCCTTCAGCCTTTAAGAACATCAGATAAAAGTACAAAGAAAAGATAAAGGTGATCGTTGTTTGACAAGAGATTAGAGATCTCATTTCCACGAGACTCCACTTCTCAATTTTAACTGCAATTTTGAGTAAATCTATACATTAATCTTCACACAGCCGTGCTACAAATTTCAGAAATCAATACTTCACTGAAAGAGCTTTGTAAAGTGCTATGATTCTGAGACATTCAGCCTATGGACCTTTCAGCACCTTGAAATTAGATATCTTTGTGGCACATTTAATTACATGCTGATATATTCAGTTAATACTACTAGGAAAAGATAGAATTAACCTACAGTTTTTGGATAGATTATGCCATTGTGGCTTGTAAATCTACCTTAAATAGCCAGCTTTACATGACTGATTATTGATTTGCAGCTCCAGATAATTGGAATATAATACAAGCAGAGAATCAGGCTGCAGGTTTACAAGAGATGCTTAATATACTCTGCAGCATAAATCTATGTCTCCTATCTGTCCTTCTCTTTCCCTTCTTATAATCTAAACAGGAAGAATCTATGGTTTTCCTTCCATGTTCCTCTCCATAATTTTGCATTGGTGCTATTGCACAGGAATGCTGTGTTACAGAACACCTTCACAGCAACAAGTGGCAACAAGAAGGATCACATGCTGTATCCGCACATACTGGTTTCTTCAGGGGAGGACAGGAACAAGTGCATGCCTCAGTTTTTTCAGTATGTCCTGCATAGGCAGAACTAAGCACAATAAATACATTTCTAAATACACGTGTAAAAAATCCCCACTGAATAATCTTCCTAGTATATAGGGAAAACATAGATATTATCTATTTTGTGATACTTGCAAAGCATTTGCATTTACAGCAGTGAGAACTACAACAAAAGAAAACAGCACACTATTGCCTGGATCAAAACCAGAACAGGATGCAGTAGGAACCTGGAGATGGAAACGGCTTGTATCTGCTGGTACACTACAATGAAATAACAGGATAGTGTTTTGGAGAGAACATGAGACACAGAAGATGTACAGGGGGTCTAGAGTTTTGGAAAATTCCATGATGATTCTAGATTTCCACATCAGTCAACAAATTAACTTTACTAGGATTTCCTATCCCAGCAAGCTTAGCTATTCTCATAACATGCATACATCCAAACAGGAAACACAGGACTTTTAAAACAAAAACAACTGAAATTATTTAAACATGCAAATAACTGATGCTAGTTTATTCTTTGCTAAGATTCCCATCTTTGGCTACTTTATATAGTATCTTATGATAAACGTAAAATTTCAAATATGAATAAAACCATGGTTGTACTTGCGTACAGTCACCATCTACATGCAGAACACTTGGTTTCTGAATTTAGCTGCTCTCCCATTTGGCACTAGAGGAGTGGCAGCTTGTACCATTGATCCTGACAAGGCATTCAGAGGGGCCACCAGCTCTGCTGGCAGGGCATCACTGCTCTCAGCTGCTGATGGATCGATGGAACAGGCACGACCCTGACACTCTGACTTGTCAGGCAATGGGTTTTGAACTTTAAGACTCTCTGAATCACCAGGGTATCTCAACAAATCACTGATGTCAACTTCACTAGTCTCTATATTCTGTTCAGTGAATACATCCATGAAAATCTTCCCTGGGCATGACAGTGAGAGATCTGTATCATTATTAAGTGAATTCTCTTTTACTGTGTTATCTGTGTCAATAAGGGTCATGCAGGTTCTGCGGCAATTATCTAAAATGTGTGGAAATGTCTCTTCTGGTGTCTGTTCCTTTTGAACTGCTATTATGTCTTCCACAGGATCATGCAGACAGAGCCTTATTTCTGGAAAGCAATCTCAATTACTTAATTTTCATGATATATAAAAATTGAATTTACAAACTTCACAAAAAGGAATGGAGCAACTCTTTCTAAAAAGATTTAACTAAAATTCTGTTTAGATGTCATCTCTCTTTCTAAATATGTGTGTACATTTTATTAACATTTTTTGCCAAATCCACAAGACTCAAAGCCTTCCTTCATACAATATATTAGCAAGAGCTAGACTGCTCTCAGTTTCAAAAGAAGTTTTAACTTTAGCTTTTGACTTCTATAGAAGTGAAAATCCAGGGCAAAAGAGACTAAATCTGTTTTAGTCAAAGATACCATGTCATTGCCAATGGCAAATAACCTGAGGGTGTTACAAAGCTTTAAAAGAAAGCAATTAAAAATTTCTGTCACACAGAAATAATGGAAGTAAACATATTTATAATAACTTAAAATACATAGTTAGTAAAACACAATATGGGAGTTTCAAGTATGTGTTTATGTGGATCCAATACAGATATGGAGGATTTGTTTCTCACAAACTTTGGTGCAAAACCGTAAGATTTTGAGAAGTCTGCATGGTGTGGTTTCCACACTGAGTACAGAACATAAAATCGTAATTGTTTTTGGAAAAGGAATACTGCTGTTTTTCTGACCACTTAGAGCTACATTCAACAGAAGCACCCATTCTTACATGAAGAAATTTCTATTTTTTTCTCTATCTCTGTTTTAAATGCTCTGCAGAAAAAAAACAGCAAACCAAACATGATGCCTCTAGAGACCAAAATCATGGGTTTTTCCATATAACATTTGTATATAATAGCACTCATACTAGTAATACTAGATATAAGAAAATCTCTTTCAATGAATTTTGGAGTCTTACTGCCAGCAAGTGGCAGTATTAGGCAATGCAAGAAACCTTTAACCACTGGTGACATGATTTAGATAATGTTCACACACAATAAAGTAGAAAGGGCAGAAATTTGACAGCATACACTCAGGTTCAGTTTCCAAGCTAGTATAAAACCCTGATTCTTTCTTGAAAAATTATTCCCCCATCAGCTGTTTCCTGTCTTTTACATGTGCATCAAATTGTTTCTAAGTACGGATCATTTCTTATTTTGCCTTATTGAATTACACGTTATTTTTACACCACTTCTCTAATTCATCTAGACTTTAAACAACTGGGGGAAAAGAAAACTTCACTGGCATAACTTTCTCTGCTTGAAAAACTATGGTATAAACAGCATGTTATATGTGTTACAAATTTCCCAAGAAAAAGGCTCAGTGCATTTGTTGAAGAGTGAGTGAAATTTTGCAAGATCCTAAAAATCCCAAAGTCAACTGAAATTCAACCCTTAATTGTGATATGTTCTCATATCACAAAACTCCAGACACAGTAGCACAGGTGGGGTCTCACAAGAGCAGAGTAGAGGGTCCACCAGGATTCCAAAGTCCTCCTCTGGCAGAGCTGTTTTCCTGTCAGCTATTCCCCAGCTGCACTGGTACCTGAGGTTATTTCTCCCCAGAACTTCACATTTCCACGTGATGAATCTAAGGAGATTGCTCTCCTCCCAGTTCTCCCATCCTTTCAAGTTCCTATGAATCAGTCATTCCTCCCAGTACCATCTCTGAACTTGCTGAGGGTGCAGTGTGTTCCATTTCCCCACTAATGGAGACATTGAATGGTTCTGGCCCCACTATTGACAGAATATCAACAACAGAAATCAGTGCTGCTACATCATCAAAACCAAGAAAACTCAGCAAGACTAATTGTGAGGCGTCAGAATTCTATGCATAGATAATTTAGAGTTTTGTTTTGTGTTTTCAGGGATACACAAAACTAAGATACTCAGTGGCTCACTGCTGGTTGTCAAGACATCTGTCCTGACTTTGCTTCCATCATTAGATGGAAGCCCTTGATGGCCATTGGCTCATCTCACTCAAGATCCTTCTGCAGGACTCAGACCTTGCTAGTGCCAGTATCAGCCAATATCCAAAAGGTAAAATCCACTGTAGTGATTATTTCCAGTCTTCTTACTCCAGGCTCCTAAAGTATCTTCTCTGGAGATACTCTTAATGTATTCAATCTGCCTGTTCTCCAGAGACTTTTAATAATATGTGATCCCTGTTTCAAGGCATTTAGAGTTTGTTCTATGGGACTAATCCTGTGCAATGAGAATGTTTCATTTAATAAACCTCTATTTTTATATTAACAGCTGTATATTTTTCAGAAAAGAATGTCCTAGGAGATTTCATTTTTTCCCCTTTGTTCTTGAGATGGAATATTTGACCCTGTCATCACTCGTATTTGCTGGAAGACAATAAGGACAGTAGAACATAACAGCATTTTACTCTGATAAGGACAGTAGAATAGGACAGCACAGCCTTGGAGAAATAGATAAAAGGATGTAACTCAGGCAAACAGAAGCCATGAAAAAATGCAAGCAGGATGACATCTCAGCTCTGCAAGGCTGACAAACCAAAAGTTATGCAAAACAGTGATTTTGTGCTTACTCAAAAGCAGGGGTCAAGGAACAGGCACCTAAAAAGGACAAGGGACATTGAAAACAGCCAAAGAAGACCCTAAAGAACCACACAGCGATTTCTGATAAGGGTTGCAACTATGCAAAATAAAGAAATAGATATACATCAAGGGGGGATAGCTAATGAATGTGTGACTGGTGTGTATGATAAACACTCTGTTCTGCTCAGGGCACTCAGTTGGAGGAAGGATTCTCCAAGTGACCATTGCTGCAGTAAAGAATGCCTGTTCCCAAATACTCAAAACTGTCTTACAAGGTTCCTATTTGGCCAATTTCCATATCAATACTGGTCTCAAATCTGCCCTTGGTGAATCCTACAAAGATCTGTTTTTTCCCCGACATAACCCTTAAAGAGGATCCTTGAAAAAAGCCAAGTAAAACTGATTTGTATAGAGTCCTAACTTTTTATTTGTAGGTACAAATCAACGGGAATAGATGGTACAGTCATAATGATACAACACCTGCATTAAGCAGAGTCTTTCACAGCAGAAGCTCTGCTACTACCTATTTCTGGCCACAAGTAAGACTCTCCCAAACAAAAGGACAGTTACAGACAAGCTCTTCCTCCTCAGAGACCTTCCAAATGCACCGCCTGTCTCATGGCTTTCCTTGGTGGGAAACATTTTAAGTTACAACTGTTTTCCTTAGTTCTGCTTAAATAACATCACTTATAGATTCTGTCTCATGATGATGTCTTTCCCACCTCACTTTCACTGCTATGCATGCTTCTACCCTTGTGTATTGCAAGCTTAGCAACTACAGTTCTTACAGAAAAAACAGAAAATAAAGCTTAGCTTTAAAGTTGTTTCCAGTGTGCCCAGCATCAGTGTCAACAGCTATATGCTTGCTTACCTTTTCTTCTGAATCCTTCTGAAATCCATTTAATTCAATATCTAAATTTAGGAGAATAGAAAAATATTTCAGTTTTACTTTTCACTTCTGAAAGTTCTTTATTGTCTCTTAAAAAAAATGCCATAATTTGCTAATTAAGGCTTAAGTTTCAAACCTTAAAAATTACTATAGCCATGTTCCCTAAGTGGAACTGACAATAAAATTTCTGGTTAGGCTGTTAGTCACCAAATAATACGCCAGAGCTATTTTGTCACATTTCCTCACTGTAGTTTAGAGTCCTGTGTTTCCAAAGACTATCAGCAGATGGAATTGCCACCCATTTCACATGACGAGACCCAGCCTCTGCCCTCTCTAATTACAGTGCAGTTAGACAATACTGCTAAAACAATCCAATAACTTACTGCCTCTGGACAGCGATGATCCCAAACCCCCTGATCTCACCACCCTGTTTCAACATTCATGTGACTCCCTGGAAATTTCCTAATCAGAAATAAAGTGAATGTTTTTTTCTGTTGGATTACCAAAAATAAGCTCAGGTGGAAGACAGAGAAACAGATGGGGCAGTCCTGCATTTTTGGGACCACTGAGGAATGGAAGTACAACTTAAGTAGCAGCACATGGGGAACAGTAGCATTTTTGTTTATCTTTTCTTACAGATGCCACTGATTCTTGGATATGTTAGAAAGAAGGAAGTAGGAACACTCCACGACCTGTCTACCTCACACATCTATAGGGCATTTTAAACACCATGTGGCCTATAACCTCTGTCAGAAAATTCCACAGCAATGAAATAATTTAAACTGGATATATACCACTGGCCAGAGAAAACAGTTACTTCTCAAAAAAGTCCTAACAAAATACTTACAAAAACAAAACTTGCAGTTCTTGAATATAAAAACTGAACAACTGTTGTAAAAAACCACATATAGTCAGATTCTATATAAACCTACATGGATACTCAGCTTATCAAATGATTTTCTCAAATGATTTTGCCACAGCTAGAGCACCTCCTGGTTTTGTACAAATAGAACATACCTACAGAATTATCTTGCTGTTCTTCTGCTGCAGAATTTAATGAAAAACCAGGCTTAGAAATATTTTCAGAAGGTGATGAGTGGTTTATCCAACCCCTAGAATTAAATAATAAAATAAAAAAATTCTTAAAGAATTGAAATCTGCTCATCTTAGCAACATTTTTACAGTACTTTGGGTTGGCTACAATCTGTGCAAACAGCTGCAGTTATTTTAGAGAGATACTTTTCTTTACAAGGACATGCAATAAATAAGACTTCTATATTTCCTACGTGGAGCTAGCAATGTTTCCACATTTGTTTTCTAAGTGAAAAAAAAATGGCCTTTTCTATTCTTTATTACTTCTTTCTGTATTTCTGTTATAAATCTATCTTCTACTGAAATCTTTCCATAGCTTCCACGAACAAAAAGCCTAATATTATTTATTACAAGTTTTTATCTGTCTAATGGTTTTCCCTGAGTTCTGTTATTCTTGTTGGCTATGTTCTTAAACCAATTAAGGTAGTATCATCAATAAAATTAGGTCCAAGTACAGTTTGAACCATATTGGACACTGAACTACCGCCAACATAAACAGAGATCCTTCTCTAAGCAAACAAAAAAAGTTTTTCTTAATAGAACACTGGGAATCAAATAACATACAAATGAAGTATAACAGAGTTATTTAATTACATTATGCCGGACTGGAATTCCTATGTGATGTATTACACTCACTTGAGTAGGGACTGAGACTGGTCAGATGTGCATGCCTCTTGAGGCACCTGAAAGAATAAAAAACTTAACAAGTTGGTAAACAAAGTTCACTTTATTGTTCATTTTCTCAGTTTCATGGCAAGCTTATTATCTTCCTTCTGTAATTTAGCTGGGAAATGGAATTTTTAGACCAAATCATTACATACATTACTACTAAGATACAAAAGCATTTCACTTTTTTTACTTTACTTTTTTTGCTTGTACTATTTGACAAAAATGTTGAAAACCAAAACAAGACTATAGAAGAAAACATTCACCCACAAGGAAAACAAACTGTTGCAAGAAAGATATGATTGCTTCGAACTTAAGGTGTTTTATACATCAAAGGACCAAAACACAAGGTATTTTAATTTCAATTCACAGTTTTAATCTTTTTTTGGTAACTTTTTTCAATAAATTAGACATGGTGGTGTTCCAAAAACTGTGATGTTTAGTATACTGCTCTCAATACCCCTATAAATATCATATTTAAGGAACTTCAAAACTTGCAATTCAAGATCAGCCAGTTCTGAGTGACAGGGCTGCCACAAGTCAACACAGGAAGGAGCAGGTGGATAAGGAGAGCACTGATGTCACAGCAGGAGCCAAATCCCAAACCCTTATTACCTGGATCTGCTTTTTGTGCTTTTGCCAATAACGCAGAGATCTCCCTCAGTAGGAAAAAAGGAGCCTTTATACAAAAGTCTAAGGCAAACTAAGAATGGTTAAGATAGTCAAGTGAACTGCAGAATGGTTCTCTCACTGATGAGCTAAGACCAGGTATTACCAGTGGACTATCCTCACACTGGCTGCAATTTTAAACAAATCATTGACTTCCAGTGGAAAATATTAACAGCACTAGAGGACTTTAAGGAAGAACACCTTGGTGTGGACACTAAGTGACAGCTTCTCTGGCTTACACAAGGTATGAGCCACACAGCAAGAACAAACATCTTAACAATTGCTTCAAAAGCAAGACATAGAAATTCCCCAGTAGCAAGGACTGCCAAAAGGCTCCCTGGAACAGAACAGATTCTTCAGTTTTGTGCAACAATTATTGACTGATCTCATTCCAGAACCTGGCAAGGAGATGGTTTGCAGAAAGTTACATATTTTCCTTAAATAAGCCCTTCAGGCGAGTCAGACTGAATAGTTACACAGAACATTATCCAGAGGCCAAGCAAGGTCAGGAGAACAACAGAACAACTACTAAACCTCTCTAACTGGCTAACATTGCTCAGAGAGACACTTTAAAATCTCAGCAAACTACCATTAAACTCAGAATAAGATGCTGTTTTGTCTTCTAAAAAGTTAAGTTCTGAGGAAAATCGGTTTATAGCTCACAGGTTGAGGGATCTTCTCAAACCATATACATTACACTGATGGTATTTTTGACCACTGACTGAAGTACTGGGAACAACCTTTCATCCTGCCCTCATTTTTGGTGAAGAAATTCCTACAAAATCTCAATAATAGAATCCCAATAATAAAGGTAATATAAAATCAATAAAATAATAATAAAATATAAATAAATAATGAATCTCAATAACCTCAATTTATCATTTGAACACTTATTTATACAGACAACTATATGAGGGGACTCTGGATGTTTTCCAAAAAGAGACTAATGCTTAAAAGCTGTTAGGTATTACCTAACAACTTTTGGTGCATTTCACCAAACAGTGTAAGAAAAAAAAATTATTAAAAAAGGGGAAAGCACAAACTTACAATCATTACACCTGTCTGAACAAGCTATAGAATACCATGTTAACAGATGATGAAAATGACTGGTTGAAAAGAACCTGGATCCCACAAAATCTGTGGTAGATGAAAATTCTTAATTACAATATTTTACATGATGGAATCAAAGACAGGATTGCATATCCTAAGTCTCCCAAAACCCATTTGAAGTACAAAGAAAGCTAAGACTCTCTGCAACAACTGGAACAGATGCTACTTTTCCTAAAAGCATCCACAGCCATCTACTCTGCACAAACCTCATATCACATCACATCACATCTAAATGCTGTATTCATGTATGATGATTTCTGAGAACAAGCTGGAAGGAAAGTTTCCATGAAAGTACATTCCATGTTGGCTCCTGAGGTGGTTGAAGAGCCACAATTGGTGCAATGTACACATGTGGGTATCAAAGACAACAGGCCAAGACCATTCCTTACAGTATTCAGTAAAAATTTAGAATTTTATACTGTCCCCAAGCTGTGCATGACCAAGCTGCCAGTGTCTTCCGATACAGGTCTTACCCAAACAAAAAATACTTAGAATTACCTAAACTATCAGGTGAAAAGTACTGGGTTTCTTTGCTTTTCTGACTTTTTCTTTAGCGAACTGGGCACTTGTCCTTAGACTTGGGATTGGCTAATCTAGAAGGAATCATGAAGCCAAAGGCTAAGGTTAAGAAGCAGCTAGTCAGATCATCTCACAGAGGGGAAAGGGAAAGAGCAAATGTGTGTTTCTCTCATTCCCTCTGTCCTTAGAAAATAATTATAACTTCAGTCAAGACAACCCTCAGACATGCAAGGAGCAAAATAAAGTTATGGAGAAAAATATTTAAAGTAACAGCATCTTTTGGATTTTATTCACTGTTCCCCACACTGTCAGTTAAGACAAATTTATTTGCAATTCTAGAATGATCTGTAAAAGATTCATTTCAGTAGAAAGCATGTCTTTTTTTCAATGTGCTTCTTGCCATCTAGGAAGCAGTCTAGCTCTTTTTAGAAAAACTCTCCTTTACTGGAATAAGGATACACAGACTGTGGGCTTTGGACTGGTGAACCCAGGCTAAAGACAGTGCAACAGACACAGTTAAAAGCAGAAAATCTGTTTGAATTATTTCATGACCCTGCCATATGCAGGTGGAAAGCCAATTGCTCAACTGAACAGAAGTTTATGGGCTAGCTACCATCCACAGTAAATACATTAAAAGTTAAGCTAATTAGCAGATTAAGGAATGCAGAATTATCCACGGAGCAAAATAATTACCCCATCACCATGCAAGCGGACCTTTTATTCTGAATTTTGGATTATTATCTCTTTCCTTTTGAAAGGGACAATTTGTCAATCATTGGATCACAGCTAATCTCATGAGTAACCCAGGGTGTATTCTGGCACAGCCAGCCCAGATGATTACCCCTCAGCTCCTGAAGGGAATGTAGCAAAAAGTCTGTGCTCCACAACTTCTTCCTCTTTCTCCTGGGCTTGTTCCTCAAATCTGAAAGGTTATAATCTTATGAAATACCAGAGCAGACACTTGGATACATTCCTGCAGACTGCAGGTCCTGCAGACACAGGTGACAAGGTGAAATTCAATTCAGCTCTAAACCACCAGATATTCTCAAGTGGAAGCCCAGTGGGTTTATTAATAATTAACCATTAGAAATGCTTAGAGAAGACATTATCATTGCTGAACTTACTGGATTTACCTGTTCTGCCTTATGATGATATGTGTGGACACCAAATTTTGGTATAAAACAGATTTCTGGAGAAAAAGGACCTAGGAAAAAAAACCAAACAAAAAAATCCTTAGTAATTAAAATTTTGATAGTCTTAATTTCTATGTAGTTTTCCATAATTCCATAACATTTTACATAACTCAGTAACTGAACTACATGCATCAAAACTTCTGATATGCAATGGATTTAACTGGCAAAATAGTCTATCACACTAGATTTTGAAACTACAAGAATGAAATAGAAATTAATAACACCAGCCAGCAGTGGAAATTTATTTCACTTAGTGTTCCTGGACCATCCCTGATTTTGCATTGGATATTAGGTCTTTCCTCTTATTTTTTAAATTAATAACTGCAATTTTGGTAACCTGCCTCATCCAGAGGCATCTACTCCTAGATGGCATCATGTTTTAAATTATGACTATACAATGAA
>VWZU01000801.1:0-29605 GCA_013397095.1 Sterrhoptilus dennistouni
AAAACAAAAACAAAACAAAAAGAAGTTTTTTCCTCTGTTTAACACTTTTATTTTATTCTTCAGCACCTCAAGGTTTCACATACAGCCAATGTAATTTTTTATATAAATATATATATATATTTAATCTTATTCAATGGAAAGCCAAGCTTTTTCGTTCAGGTTTTTTTTGTTGTTTTCTTTTTTTTAAGTTTGTTGCTATGTAGACAACCCCATCCCAAATGATGTTGTTTTTCTCTTCTTTCTTTTTTTTTTTTTAAATAATGAACAAGAAATTGAGTCTTAACTCATGTAGTGTGTCGGGTTTTTTTTTTTCCCCCCTTCAAATCCCAGACTGTACAAAGATGCAGTATGGGAAGGAAGAAGAAGAAGAAAAAAAAAAAAAGAAGAAAAAATATGCCAACATTTTCCTTAGCACTGTTGCTTTTACCAATGGTTTACTACTACTGTTCTGTAGCTGTGTACAAAGAGATGTGAAATAATTTCAGGCAAAAATAAACTGTAAGTGAATATCTTTTAGCTGCGTGCTTTGTGTTTTCTTTGAAGGAGGCTTTGGCTGGCTGGTGATGGTGGGGAGGCAGTGGGTGGTGCAGACTTCAGAGCAGGGGCCCCAGCAGGCAGCCAGGCTGTTTGCTACCACTCTCAGGCTTGAAGAGCCACCTAGAAGGGAGGAAAAGGAGGAGGACAGTTGAGTTTTGTGTGTCCTGTTCTTGCATCCCTCCCCAAGTCTGTTTTCTGCACCGCCCCCAGTCCTTGAAAGCCTGAAGGAGTCCTTGCAGTGGCCATCAAAAGGAGTTGCATTGGTGAGGGGGTTTCTTGCACTGGTTGCCTGATGTAGGCAGTGAGGGAAGAAGCACTGGGGCATCTCCAGGCTGGAGAGGGGTGTCTGTACGTGAAGGTGTATTTTAGGGCAGCCTCTAAAAGCAGGGGTGTGCTGTGTCTACCTTCTCCTGCTGTTTTGTTGAGGCCCTGCAGGGTGTAGGCTGGACACCAACAGGAGACCCAGCTGGAGCTCCACGACTCTGCCTCCATTGTTTGCACAGCTACTGAACAACTTCAACTTTCAAACCAATGGGCCCCACTTGGATCCAATTCCTGCAGGTGTTCTGAGAGCCACCTTCATCACCTGCGTTACCTGACTCCTGTACTCTCACTTCTATCTGTATTTCTGTTCTGTTCCACAAAACAGACTTCAGGATATGGAGAAACACAAGGGTTTGTACTGTGCTTCCAGCCAAGCTGAGGAGTGCTCACAGGATGGTCCTTGATGAAGAGGATACCCTGACTTGTTTTTCCTTCACTGAAACCGGACAGCTGTAGCTGAGTCTGTTGGGCTTTTTGGGTGTTTCCCCTTGAGCAGTCACCACTGTATATGGGCTGTCCTGCCTGGCAACAGCAAGGACTTCACAAAACCTTTCTGGACCCAGAAGAGTCAGAAATATTCCTGGGATGTTGTGTGAGGGACTGAGAAATCGCTCAAGGAGGGAGAGCTTTAGGCCTTGCTGAGATGAAGACAAATGTTGGATACAGCTTCTCTTCCTGCTGTGGACAATGAACCCTCCCTGAGCTCCCCAGGCTCTGCCTTTGGGGCAGCTGGTGACAGTGTTTGGTTCTGAAGCCTCATCTGGATTAGTAGCAGTGGGAGAAGCCTGGACAGCCACAGAGCTTTGCTGAGATGCTCCATGGGTGACTTGCAGTGAGCAGGGAACGGGTCTGTGTGAGAGCCCCCTTCAACACCTGTCCCTGCAGGTCTGCCTTCTGCAGCAGCCTCCAAGAAATCCTCCTTTGTGCTTCCTCCCTGCTCCCGACTCCTGAAACAGCAGAATCTCTTCCTGCCATGGCAGCAGGCTGGACACAGTGAGATTGGAGGTGGTCAGTGTGGAGTTCAGTAAAATGGTACTCCAGGGTCTGTCTAACCTGGCTGGAGCCACCACTGTGCCAGAGCAGCTGCCTTTGGCCTCAGGCCTGTGGCAATTACAGAGCAGCATTGTGAGGCTGTCTGAGGATTGTGTCTGAGTGAGGATCTCCTGTTGGTGACACGAGGTGGGGATTAGACGTGCTGTAATAGAGATGCTGTGGCTGAGCTTGCACTCTGGTTTTCCTGAGCTTTTTGTAGCAGAGCACTGGGCCTCGTAGCTGGCTGGTGCTTTCCCCTGGATAATGATGCCTTCCAGCTGCTGCTTGCTGATAATGGAGCTGTTCAAAAGCTGCCTGGTTCCATTTGGGAGGTGACTGCAGCCCATCTTCCCGGGGATTTGGAATGCCAGGGGCTTGTCCAACCCGCAGCTCTCGCCTTTCAACCCGAACTCGTGCAGCAGCTCTGATGTGAGTCCAAAGAGCACAAAGCTGCAGCACTGCTGAGCTTCAGGAGCAATTTTCTCCTGTCCTCATTAAAACCCTGTGGTTGTCCTGCCTTCCTACTGCTGCTTCCACTGCTCACAGCTACCTTTTGAGTTTCAGAAGACCAAACACAGAGATGAATCTCACAAAGTACCTTTGCCTCCAGTTCCCCAGCTGTGTGGGCTCAGCTTATTTGTTGCTCAGAGAGTGAAATGTATACCTAAAATCCTGAGAATTCAGCATGGATTTGATTGTAGAGGAGCACTGAAACAGCTGCTGGGTTGAAGCATTGTCTGGTGGGATGGCCAGGTTATCCACAAATCCCTGAGGCTCCTAGTCTAACACTGGCTGAGAGAGCTCACAGGGAGCTGTGACAGATAGTGGCACTGGGTGGTGTGGGGAATCTACAGTCCTGGGGCTTGCTCAGGGTCCTGATCTGTTGTCCTGGGGCTGTGACCTGACCTGGTCCCCAAGGCCTGGAGGGGCTCCATCTCTGAGCCCTCCAGCACCGAGCACAAGAAATGTCTTTGATGCTCCTTCTGCTTCCCACAGAGCATCAAGCCTCTGTTCAGGTGAAGTCCTCTTGGGAACAAAGTGGGCTCTGGACTAGCAATCCCAAATGCAGTAAAGCAATCAAATAGTAATGAGGTAAAAGCAAAGCAGGGCTGCCAGCTCCAGCCAGGACTGCTGCCTCTGGAAAACAACAGCAGCTGGGCCTGTTCCCTTTTCTGGGATTTCCTGCCCTGATGGCTGGGAGCAGCAGGATCCTCCTGTCTCATGTGCACAAGGATTTTTAATCCTTGAAACTTTACAAACATGTATAAGCAGTAGGGCAGTAAGTGCTGCTAAGGGCAGTGCTGACCTCTCCCAGCCCCTGGAACATCAACCAGCTGTGCCCATTAGAACACATCACTCAGCAATATTGCTATCTCTTGAATTTGTAATGATTTTTTCCATCTAAATGGAGTAGACATATCAAAATATTTCTTATAAGTAGGTGTTGCAACACTTTTTTTTTTCCATTTTCTTTTCTCTTGGCAGCAGAAAAGCTCAAGTAAGTATTTGAGAGTAGCCATTTTTATTAATAACAGATCTTTAAATGCCTTTTTTTCCAGTGATATCAAACATGCAGGTATTTTTCCTGCAAGCCTCATACCTTGGTTTTGGTGGGGTTTTTTTCAGATAATCTCACTTTCATGCTTTTCACCATTCTCTAGAACAAGTATTGTAATACCTTTGCAATTTTCCAGTAGGCCCTATCAGATTTTAAATACATATATACCCAAACCTCACAGATCTCCTGGCCATGCATGAATCTTGTTGATGTCAAAATCTTCTTCCTACTAATCTCTACAAAGATCCAAACAGAGCTCTGGATAGGAGAACAGAGCTCTCAGTTTGTGTTCAGACCATTAAATTGGTCTCAGCACCTAAATTCATCAGTTTGCTTCACAGATCTGGCAGTTGATATAGTAACCAGTTTCTTGTTAATTTTTCTTCCAGCTGGGATAGGATATCAAACATTAATCCTTTAATTCTTATGCAGCATACATTTGAAGTTGAGTTGTTCACAGTAGATACTGAGATACTTTCAAATCATAGCAGGCTCTCCCACCCAGAATCTCCCATTTTTAAATAAGCCTTTGCTATGAAATCCCTGCCTTTGCATTAAATTACAAAAAAGTTCATTTAAAAAGGTAAGTTTGCTTTGAATATGAGGTCAGAGATCTGACTCTCACTTTAGTAGAAATGTTGCTGCTGTCTTTGGTATGCACTGTACCTCCTTATATTGAAATACTGAAACCTTGGCTTAGGGACAGTTTTCTTTCTATATTTTACCTATTATGATGACATTAAGGATAATTAATGTTAGTGACTCGTTTGCCAGGTGCTTTATGATCTTGGGGCTAGGTTTGGTTATTTACTGCTGCAGAGGGGCAGAATGTGATCCCTGAAGGTTGCAAAAACACATTTATCAGGAACACTTCAAATTTCAGTTTGGGCCATGATGTTAGAAACACACAATCTGTGGTTGATTGTTGTTTATAAAAGAGAAAAGGTATTGTAAACCGGTCTGTTGACTAGGATTTTATGTTCTCTGATGCTGTTTTACCCTGTCTCCCATCCATGTGGTTCTCTCCAGGCCTGGCAGATGGGATGAGCAGTGGTGGGGCTGGGGGAGCATCCCTGTGCCCCCGTGCCTGGATGGGGCCCATCAAGATCCCCTTTACAATAAGGAAAAGAGATTCTGCTCTGCACCACGGCCTAGTGTAGGAGCAGGTTTTGTCCACTGTAGCAACATTAAAAAAAAAAAAAAAAAATTAACCAGATCTTTATAAAAATCCCCGCTACAGCTGAAACAAATCTCCCTGTGACTCGGCGGAAGGACTGTGTGAGGGGCAGCAGGGACAGCTGAGCTCAGACACAGCATTGCTCCTGCCCTCACTGAGGTGAAATTCTTGTTTTAACATTGCAGTGAACTCGGTAGAGTATTTTTGGCTGGAACAGTCTGACCCAGACTTCTGCAACAGTCCACTTTTAACGGATAAGTTAAAGGAGGCTCTGGGGGAATCGTGGATGTGGCTAACGGGGTGAAATTCATCCCTGGAACTGAGGCTGGCAGAGGGCTGAGTCTCCTTGCTCAAGCCTGGTAACGGTGCCAGGTCCTGCTCCCTCACAGCTCTTCAGAAAATGTGCTGGGTGTCGTCAGAGGGATTTTTGGTTTAGAGCTCGGGGGAACCTCCCCTGAGCACCGAGGGCAAAGCTCCACTGTGCAGCCAGAGCTGTGTGTGGCCATTGGATGCTCACACAGGATCACATCCTTCATGGAGATGTGGAATTCCCTCTCTGGGGCCTGTCTGGCTCCTCCTGACAGGAGAGTGGGTGGTGATGTCTCTGCCATAGTGCCTGTGACAGTGACCTTGTGTTCCTGCACAGTGAGACCTGCAGGACCCCAGAGTGCCAAGTCACTTCCTTCATATCTCGGGAGCTTCCAAACCACCTTTCTGGGAAATGCAGTCCATTTATGAGGATAGGGAAAATGGGTCAGTGCACAGAGGGCAGAGCACGGTCCTGATGGGTGTTTCCAAAATGCAACCCCATCCCAGTGGGGCTGCCAGCCAGGGGACATGAAGGAGGGTCTGGGCTGGTGGACATCCCTGGATGTTTCAGCAGACCCAGTGCCAGGGTCATCTCCTGCTAGAAACTCTCAAATAAATAAACAAAAACCGCAAACCAGGGAGGGGAGGGGGGGGAAGGAAAAGAGAAAAAAGTTGCAGTTGAGGTTGAGGCTGCTGCAGAGCCGATGACATCAATGTTTCCATGGCGACAAAATCTTCACTTAGGTATGGTGAGGGCCCTGAGCCTGTGGCTGCCAAGGAAACCCGCCCGAGCTCCAGCACCAGCCACTGCGGTCCTGGGCCTTCCTCCTCCTCCTTCTCCTCCTCCTCTCCCTGCCCTGCTGCCCAGGGGCTCTGAGCTCACCCTGCTCCCTGCCCCATGTGGGAGTTAGTTGGTGAAATTGTACATTTTTTGCCCCCACTGCCATGCCAGCTGATCCTGGGAATGATGAAGGGGAGCTACATCAGCAGGGACATGGGGACATGGTGGCTCTGTGACTGTCCTTTGCCACACCACTCACTAATCACCTGCTGTCCACTGATGGGCTCCAACATCCTCATGGTGGCCAAACAGAGCTCTTGGCTTCCTGAAGTTCATGAGTGAAGTTGCTTTGCGTTTTGGGGTCTGGTTTGGGCTGACACTGTGCTCAGGGAGCCCAGCCTGGTGTGGGGACCCTTCCTTTCCTGGGACATGGTGTGGTGTGGCCTCAAGACAGCAAGTGGCTGGAGGGGTGACTGTGGAGGAGTCATAATAATATCCCAGGTGAGTGGGATATTTTCCATTCCTCCATGTCTTAAAATGCAGCACAAAACAACCCCATCTGTGGCCAGCCCTTTGCTGGGAGGGTGTCCCAGCACACCATGGGTTGGGTCTGGGTAATTTTTTTCCCCTATGATTCAGGTTAAAATCCTTTGAGTACCCACAGCGTCACAGACCACCCCCAAGGAGAATTAGGGGAATTCATGACATGACAACAGTGTTTATCCTCCTCCACCATCACGTTTTCCCTCCTCTTCATTAGTACAAATGGGAAGCTTCTCCTGGAATTTGGTTATTCTCTAGAAATGCACTGAATTCAGACAAGAGCAGTCATTAGTCACCAGGGTGAACCCAGGGCTAACAAGCAGTGAGTGAAGTGATGAAAAATAATTGGCAAGAGGTTTGGGTCTGAATAAAGCCCTGATTTCAGTACTGTGCTCAGCTGAAGCCATGCCATAGTTGCCCAAATGTGAGCACCTTGACCAGTGCTCCCACAGCAGTCCTGACAGCCCAGAAGGACCCCACAGCCCTCTTCACATGCAGCCAGCTGGTGGTGGCTGAGGGCTCTCTCCCATCATGAATTCATCTCCAGTGAAAAAGTATAATCCAAATCCCACGAAAGTTGATGGGAAATGTTCTTTTCTAGCTCATTTTAAGGCAGCCCCCAGTGATTAAACAGCAGTCTGGGAATCTTTGTTTGGTTTTGTGTTTTTAAGTGGATACTGAGTGCAAGCCTAAAGGCTCCAGTGATGGATTGTGTCACTCCATGTATGACCATGGCCAGCCCTGTGTCACCCCACCAGGGACTGTCTCCTTGCCTGTCTGCACGCTGAGGTGCAGCTCTAGCTTTGATTTTAGAGGTTGGGGGGGTTGAGTCTTGGTCAAGCTGTTGTAATTTCAGAAAAAAGAAAAACAAAAAGCAAAAAAAAAGGAGCAATGTGTCTAAAAGAGAAACATCTGGCATGTGAGACACTGCTGGCGCTCAGGCCCCGGAGTCTGTGATCCATCAGGCTCCGAGTCGTGCCGTGGCTGAGCTGAGCCATTGCTGGGAAGGAAAGGAAGGGAAAAGCTTGGCAGTGGTACAGAAGAGCTGCCAGATCCCAATGGCACCAGGGAGCCAGCCTGGTGCTCCCACCCAGGGCACTGAGGAGGTGGTAGAGCAGGTGACCAGGGGTGACAATCACCTCACGCCACTTTTATTTTGGGGGAGAAAGACACAATTTACCAGGAGGCAGAACTATGGTTCAGGGAAAGCCCGACTTGCTGCTTGAAGCTTTAAAGGAAGTCCAATAGTTTCGCAGTAAAATGGCTTAATTTTATCCCACAGCAGTGGTAGGAGCAAAGGAGATTAACTAACAGCAAATCTCTTGAGAAAATGAAGGATTTTTTTAGCCCTGAATTTTTGAGAATAATTATCAATTTATTGATATCCCTTCAAAATAATTATGAATTTTACCCAGTACCAGACCTCCACTACCCAATTTCTGGTCTCAAGAGAAGAGTGTAGTCAAAGGGAAATGACTCACAGCTGCCTGTGGTTGAAATTAATGAGATATTTATCTGGAAATATTCTTGTCAGTGGCTTTTCCTTGTATTTTCAGTCAGGACAACAGCATGGAAAACATCGCTGAGACAGTGGTGTCCTCACTGTGTTGGCTGCAGGGACAGGAGGGTCAGCTCTGTTAACTGGACAATCAGAGGAGAGATAGGGTTTAAGTCCAAGAAACCCCTGTCTGAGTGTTCCAGCTGACTTGCTGCAAGAAATAGCCCATGATAACCCCACAAATGGTGTTTATTGAGGACAGAAGGGAGAAAGGAGATGATGGAGAAAACCAGAAATCAGCTGTGATACCTTAGGATGGGACTTGTTCTTTTTAAAAAATTTTTCTTTCCCCATCCCTAGAAAGCCCTTTCACATCCTGCATTATCTTTCCAGCAAGCAGCAGCTCTTCCAGGAGATTTAAATAGATGTGGAAGAGAAATCCTTCCCCTGCCTGCGCCCGGGGTTACCCCGCGCGTCATCCTCCCAGGGAGGAACAGCAGTGGCCCTGTGAGCAGAGAGAGCTGAGCTTTCTGGATTGCTTCAAAGCCCTGCTCTGCCAACCAGATTATTGATCAAGAGGAAACGTCGGCGTTTCAGAAGCTTCCCCAAAAAGGCACGGAGCCTACTCGGCTCCCGTGCGTCACCGGGGATTTTTTTATCCGCGGGTTTTCCGGCGTGTTTAACACAGCCGGGTCGTCCAGGAGGGACCCTGGCAGAATCTCCCTGCCGAGTGACTCACACTCGCACATCATGGGAATATGGGTTGACTTCAACATACTGCACTTTTCAACTCTGATTCATGCCACCCCAGGAGAGTAAATAAGGCAACTCCACACACATCTTGGCCGTGATGAGCCGCCTTCCCACTGAAAAGGTGTCAGGACGAATGACACTGCCAGGGAATGGTGTCACCTATAGCTTAGCCAGCAATTTCCCAAATAGGACAAAATATCTCTTTGCATGTACACCACAAGTCCCCTTGCAGCCCAGGGTACCTGCCCTCTTGCACGTTGCAGGAGGTCTTTACTAAACCAAAGATGCTGCTCTGAGTCCAGCGAGTTTTTGGCAGGTTTGCTAAAGCCTGGGGACATTTATTAGCCAATCTGAGGTTGTCACTTTTCAGGCAGATCATTTCTCTGCAGATCACTTCAGAAGGGTGACTGAAAAAAGGAGAGAGCCTCACTTGTCTGGATGATTCCCAAATTCAGGGTAAGCCAGGTCACTGCTGCAGAAGGCGTTACGTGATATGTTTAGCACCATAGAGACAAAAATCAGGAGGATATTTTTTTAACACAATCTAAATGAATTATGTATCTGAAATCAGTTGTTTGGGGAAAAACTCCAACTGTCATTAGTGGTACCTGAATGGTGGTGAGTCACCAAATTACATCCTTGGGTCGGGAAACGAATAAGTGGATGTCTAGTTGCCTGTTAAGCCAGTGAAGAAATCTGGCTAAAGCACCTCCTGTACCAGTCAGATGATTTCTTCAGTACAATTTCACTCCAATCCTGGCTTGCAGCTTTGCCAGGAAAGCCCAAGGAAAGTGCCCAGATGCTCCTTATAGCTCCCATTCAGCCTCTGCAGGCAGCAGCAGCCCCTGCCCTGGGTCAGCTCTGGCAGCTCCCTCCAGCGCATGGCTCTGCAAAGCCAGTGACTCAGCAGGAATATCTTGGCAGAAATTGTCAAAAGAAGGAAGCCTTAGACATCTCCTGATATCAGATTGTGGATTTGTGCTTTTTATTTAGCCTGATCTGTCACTGAGGCCATGTAGCTATTGGTCTGTGCCTGGAGGGAGCTGGATTACAGGTGGTTTTTCTGATTGCAGATTGCTGATGTGAAGAAGTGAATGTGTTCTTAGGCAGGTTAGCCAAATGGAGGAGCAGAAGCTATTGAATACGCATTAAGTGAATTGGGGGCTTAATTCCCAGTGAATGCCAGCTCCTCCAGTTCTTTCTCCCTTAGGCTTTAATAAAAATCTCAGTCCTATCCTGAAACCTGCAAGAGAGAAATATCCCCAGCAGCACAATTAGCACATGCCATGCCACCTCTTACAGTGCTGTAATATTGTCTTTCTTTCAAAGTAAATAAAGAAAGAAAGAAACCCCCCCCCCTCCCCCATTTGATTACATGTTCTGTTCTTTCCTCCAGCCTTGTCAACGTGAAGCACAGAGATTGCCTAATCTGCTCTCGTTATTTAATTACGTGACTGCGCTGGCTTCTGGCCGTACCCCACCACGACTGGCACTGCATTCCTGCCCAGCCTGCAGGCACCTACAGCCCCTGTGGGCCAGGGAAGTGTGTCCTCACATCCTCTGCCTGTTGGCTGTGTCCTTACCACAGTAAGGACATGGCTTGGATCCAGCCGAGGAGTGGAGCACTGTATCCCCAGCATCTGGGCCTGTGGTCCCCAGGGGACATCAGCCAAGCCCTTGAGGAGGAGGCAAGTGGAGGCATTGGGCGTCCACACCCTTCCAGGCATACCCACTCCCCGGGAGTGCCAGTGGGATTTGTGTGGTGGTGTCCTCCCTGTGCTCCCAGGATTCCTGCTGGTCCCAGGGTGTGCCAGGGCTCGGTCCAGCTGTGGGGCACTGGCAGCTCCTGGTGGGAACTGAGCCCCAGCCCTGGCACAAGCCCTTCTCTGGCCAGCCAATCTCTCCTGCCCTCAGAGGACAGCTGCAGCCTGCTTATGTCTGGGGGTGGTGTCTTAATCCAGCTACTTAAAAAACCCAGTAAAAAAGCCCTTCTGCTAAAATGCTGCTCTAGGAAGGACAGAGGAGCCCAGCTGCATGGCTCAACAGCACAGATGAGAGTTTCAGTGATGTTATACCAGATGAATTTATCCTCTCAGCCTTGGTCAAACTGTCTGCATACCTGGACCTTAAATCACTGTTTCCATTATCTTGTTATTTATCTCTCTCCCTCACAGAGCTATTAAAGTCCTGGAATTGCAAACATAAAATATGTATCCAAGAGTCCGTGCCCTCTGCTGTTGACAGTATCCCCACATGAGGCCCTCAGCAGTGTAGCTGTGTAGGACAGAGAAGGAAATAAGGTGAACTTGGTCCCCCCAGCCTGAGCCTTGAGGCACATGGTGCTTTTCTTCCTCTGCCACTGGCAGGGAAATGAGTCACCATCAGGACGGCATCTGCTGCGTGAGGTTGCTGCAGCTCTGGGAGATGGACCCTGGCAGAGTGATGGAGGTTTGATGGCACTAAGAAAGAGCCACTTCCATCATTATCTTTGCACAAGCACTTTGGTTCTTTACAGTTTTCATTCGGTGAGCAGCTGCAGAGGCACAGGGTGATGGATTTTCCACCAAGTCAGTCCCCTTTGTCTGTGTCTGAGCAGCTTTGCCTTGGGGGATGGACCTTGTGGGGCTCCTGCACTGAGGCCAAATTCTTCCAGCACCAGGATGGCAGCACATATGTGGGAGACCTACGGAAAAAAGGGATTTCAACTGAAATCTGGTGCTAGTGCTTCTTAGGCTTTGAGCATCCCCACCTAAATTCACAGGGTGCTGAAGGATGAGGCGCCTGTTTTTCTCTGTTCTCATTTCATTTTGTTTCCTTTGTTTGGTCCCCATCATAGCAGCTCTTGGGCCCAGGCCCAGCACTTAGCAGCAGTAGCACAGGAATTGATTTCAGCAGAAGCAGACAATTTCCTAAATTATTAATGTTAATAGTGGACAAACCACAGGACACAAGCAAAAATATACAGAACAAAGAGCTGAAGAAAAGCGAGAGGATGGCAGCTGGAATCATCAGGGTGATGAGAGACAGAACAGGGATAGACAGAGATATGTCCTGAATAACTGGGACCAAGATGGAGCACACACAGAGAAGGTTTTGGGAAAATCCAAAAGCAAAGCAGTGCACCCCTTGGAGAGATTCCCAATTGCTATGGATACATGCACTGTTATTATCAGGGTTTTATAACAAGCAGCTCACACGCAGAAATTTCTACGCGATTAAAGATCTGTGCCCTATGCCTGTATTAGAAACCTGCTGGGGGGCAGGGGAGACTCCTGTGTTGCCCCCATCCTGTGCCCTGCCTCGGGGGTGGTCCCTGAGGTTGCCCAATCCCTCTGACACAGGGTAGCTCGTTGCCAGCCTGCCTGGCGCGTCCTAGTTGTGTTTCTCAGAACCCCTCCGTGTTTTCAGCTGATTTGCTTTGACATCAGCAGCCGGCAAGAAGTTCTCTGTGTCGGGGTGCGTGGGAGTGCTATGTGACACCTTAATCATGCTAAACAGGAACACACATTCAGATTTCCTCGGCATTTCAAAGAAATGTGATTTCCTTTGTGCTGCAAAGAAAGAGTTGACTTGATTGCGACTCTCTGTGGAGATCAGCTCTGGTGCCTGTGAATTAGGGTGCCAGGATCTCATTCTGGGAAAAAAAGGGAGATAAAACACACTAGGCTTTTGAGCTGCAGCTATTAGGATTAAGTTTCTTGCTGGTAGCTGGGGTACATTTTGAGGAGACCTGTTTAATTTAATTGGTCAACGTATCAAGAAATCAGATTTTGTTGAAAAATTAAAATTTGTATACAGTCAAAGTACCATATCTGAAATATATATATACTGAAATATCATATTGAATCCCACCTTTGGAAATAGCTATTAGTCGTTTAGCACAGGCAGGAGAAACTAATGCAAAGCCCAAATGAGTGATTCACTTGTTAACTTATTTCTCCTCGCCGTATGGGTGACAAATATTTAAAATCTCAGTGAAGACTCAACTAGGGATGAATATAAATGAGTACAGATGTAAGTGAACATTTGCTGACCCAGGTGAAATGAAATGATGGTAGGGAGGAATCATGAGACACCTGCTAGCACAGGGCCCAGTGAAAAGTGATGATGATGTAGGGTGGGATTTTATAGCTGGTGTTATTTGTGCTGTGTGGCAAGGCCACTGGGAAAGCTGGATGTGCTGGTGTGTTCATCCTGCTGACCAGCCTCACTTGCTCAGCTTTGCTCGTCCAGATGCACCGGACTGCTTGGATGCTCAACATGAAAATGCTTTTCATTTTTTGTGATTTAAGGGATAACCTTAAAAACAAAACATTTGGTAAACTACCACTCATGGTAATAAGCAAAACTCCTGCTGGATCTGATAAGTAAATGGGAATGATTATGCTCAATTTAGCAAAGCACTGTGTTCCTGCTGGATATGATCCCAAAGCATTGGACTGAAATGTGGTACTGCCCAGGAACCCCTGTCAGGGGCACTGAGGTTTGCCATGGAGTTCACCAGATGTGTGGTAATTGTTGCTACCCAACTGTTTCAGTTTTCAGCACCGAATTAACTGTTGCCTAACCCTATTCACATAGCGTGCAAAAAAAGTAGGTCACTCAAGGCAGCAGGTATTGCTGGGCTTGGAAATCCTCTTCTGCACGTTCACAGTTCAGCAGCTCCTCTAGAGGAAGGATCACATCTGTTGTCACCAGGCTCCTACCTGAGCTGCTGCCTCAAAAGAGCAGTGACTGCATTCCCCTCCCCAGTGTAATGTGAAGGTGCTTTTCCTTTCCCAGGTGGGCTTCACCAAGATGGGGAATGTCCCCTTCCATCTTCAGTGCCAATGATCTTCCCGTTTTAATTGAGAGATAATAATATCACCTTGCTGTCTGAATTGGGATCTGGATTTCCAGTCTCAGACTGGGAAATGATATCTCTGCTCAAGGGGAAGCTGAAAGGAGATGAATTTCTTTTCCCATGCCTTGGTCTCCTGTTCCTCTGTGATGTCGCAAAAGCCAGGTGCTGCCCAGGCTCAGGATAAGCCCTGCTCCCTGTGACTGCCAGGGGCTGCTGGGCTGCATGGTGGTGTCCAGGGACAGCAGGGTAGTCCCCACGGAGGTGGCCCAGGAGCTGGCTGCTGCTGGAGCAGCACTGCCCTGGAAAGCAGGGCAGAACAGAGTGGCAGAAGCAGGGTGGGCTTGTCCTGTGAACCTCTAAAGAGGAGTTCAGCATTGGATTGACAACGCTGGATGCTTGTCCACGATGAACTGCTCTTTCCCACGGTACTTAGGCATTCTCCTCAGGGGGATTAAGGCAGTTTGCACGATCAGTTCTTGGCACCCAACCTCTAACATTTTGTCTTCTGAATCCTGCCTGCTGGGCTGGGGTTACCTGCCCCGGTCATCTACAGGAAAGCAGACCCAGACAGAAGCTTTCTGCAGCTCCCTCACTGCATTGCCACATGGTCCCACACCCAAACAGATTTCTCTCTCCTTGTGCTCCTGCTTGTTTAAGTCTCCACATTTTGTGCCTGACTGCTGCCCTGCATGGCTGGAGGCAGACCTGTGATGGCACTTGCAAACAGCAAAGGGTTATTAGTCCCTCAGCTAAAACACATCCACTTGCAATGTGGTACAGGTTGGAAGGCAGCCACTGCTCCTTCTCCCTGGGTGGAGCACGAGGCTCTCCCCCATCCATTTGTCAAATCAATGTTGTTTTAAAGCTGGGGTTAAGCAGTCACATAGAAGTACCTGTGTAAAAACACAGTGCAGGGAATGTTAGCTAAGCTTCACTTAGATCACTGCAGATGTGTTATTTTGGGACACATTCATACTGTGCAGTCCTTATCCAGACGAAACTGCAATTGACGTAATTTTTTCCATAATGTTGCTTTTATTTGAAATCATATCTATACATCTCGTACAAATCAAACTAATAATAAGCATTTCCATGTCAGACTCTACTTATGGATTAATTTTGGAATTTAGTTTATAGACATGATTTGACTTCAGTGGGATTTATGTCCCTAAAAGGGCTGCAGCAACAGGGGACAAATGCTAGAAAGTGGCTTTTTGTCTATAATTCAACATATTTGTTTGTGGAACCCTGAACAGTGTTCTAATCTTCCATCTGAAAACTGCCTTGTCACCTCTTGATTTACAACATTTTCCTTTGCCTTGCCTCTCTACGACTCAGTATTTCTTACAAGGCAGGTATTGTCAAATCTCTTTCTTGAAACATATAATAACCACCTTTTGTATCGAACAGGCATATAAATTACTCAGCTTATATGACAGAACAGAAAATAAAGAGTTGAGTATCTGGCAGAGATGCCAAAGAGTGATGTTATTATAACCTTACTGTGAAAGTTTTGCCAGCAGAAAGTTACATATCAGTGAAGTAATCAACGACAATATTCTCTTTATTACCCCAAATACCAGAGAAGATTATTGTAGGATATATTTCCAGACAATCACAACTCTCTTGTTGGGATGTTCAGTAGCCATCTTGTGCATCACAGATGGGATTCAGAGCTTAAATAGACCCCAAGCAATGAAAGAGACATGATCCCAGGGCTTGCCTGTCAGTGTTACAGATGTATTATTCAGATCTTCTTGGGAATTTTCCCATGATGTTTGTTTTTAAGTGAGAAATACTGTTCCTGCAAAATTAATAACTCAGATTTTCGAATTTTCCTTTATGAATATTACACCAGGAATGAAAGAGCTATTTCAATGGGGAATGGTCCAGATGACACCAAATCACAGTGCTTGGCTTGGAGCAGTTTCAAGCAACCACCCATCCTTGCCTGAGCTGCTGACAGAAGTGTGGGATTTATGTTCGGATGCTTTGCCCCTCCAGTTCCTGCAAACAGGTTTGGCTCTTCTGGCTGAAGAAGGGCATCCACCCTGGCAGGCAGCAAACACCACCTCCCTGGGCAAAGAGGTGCAAGGAAGCAGAATGTACCCTTGTAGGGAAAGCTGAAGATTTTGGTTGACAGGGGGAAAAGAAGATTATAAGGTCGAGAGGCAGCTTAGGGAAAAGCATCTGTACCAGCCTCTCCATGCCCTGCCTCTGACTCAAACTGCCAGGCCCTCTTTAAGCCTCCGAATCAAGTGACCTGTGCAAGGGTAATCAGGACAGCCCAACACACACACACAGAAGCCCAAAGCATTGTCTCCCCAGCTCCATCCTTGGTGCCTGACTGTATCCCGAAGCAACCCTTTTACTCAGGGCACGGTGGGAATGGCCAGCCCTCCCCTAAACATCACCTGCAGCACCCGATCAATAACGAGCACCATTACCGTCAGCACTTTCTGCTTGATTTATCGGTGCTTGTAAACATCAGCTGACTTTGGATGGAGCCGTAGGATCAACCCGGCTGAAGTGGAAGAAAAAAAGAGCAAAAAGCCCTCGGTCGCCGTTAATTCGCGGCTGGGATTTGGTGCACGGCTCCACCTCTTGGCGACTGCAGGACAGAGCTGTGGTTTGGCCTCGCAGGGAGGGAATGACAGCGTTTCCTTGGCTGAGTGTCCCCAAATCAAACAGACTTAACTGAGACTCTGGAAATCAGAATCAGGTACAGCCGGGACCTCGGTGTGGAGCTTTTTCTGCTTAAGGCGTGAAAGTCGCTACAGGCTTTGGCTGCTCCGTGTTCTTTCCCCATTGTAGGTGGGTGAGTACCCTGGAATCAGGTTGGAAAAGCCCTCTAAGATCCTCGAGCCCAAATATTAGCCCAGCACTGCGAAGCCCACCACTGAACTATGTCCCCAAGAGCCACATCTACACGCCTCGTAAATCCCTCCAGGCACGGTGACTCCACTGCAAGAGTTAAAAAGTGTTATGCCCTCCAGAGAGACTTATTTATGGTCTGATTTTCGGGACACAGGTTCCTCTCAGGCTCCCCATCCCGTGGGACGCCCAGCACGGATTGCAGGAGTCGCTGTGGATGCGGGGCAGGGATAAAGGGGGCCGGGACAGCCAGTGCCCTGCAGAGCCTCACACGGCTCCCGTTCCGCAATCTCTGCTGCCCTCGCATGGCACGGCTGGGAAAGGAAACGGGCTTTGGGCACATCGGGGTTCGAACAGGGCTTGTGCCATCAGTGACCGCCGCTGCGGCTCGCAGGGAGCTCGGCAAGCGCTGATGGTTACGGCCCTTTCCGCGGTAATAACACTGAAAATTGATGGTCGCTGGACTTTGTCGCATTCAAAGCCGTGTTAAATAATAAATCTGAGCTTTTCTAGGAATGGTCTTGAAATACAGACCTAACAAGCCATCAATCTGCATGTGTCCAAGCAGGGAGCTCTTGTCTGGTCTTTGGCAAGTGTTGGTTTTTTTTTTTTTTTCTTTATAATGTCATTTTGTTCTTCACTAATGCTCTCCATCCAAGGTTATCAGGAAGCCAATCAGCTAGACTTCCCAAGAGCAAATCATTACCTAGCAAAATATTACTCATCCTGAAGATCAAACACAGCCTTGAGCCCTGCCTTGACTAGGTATTAAAGAAGGCTGTTCCAACCTGATGGTAAGAATAAATGTTTCTTTTGCATTAGGGTCTTCTTACTGCTGTTACTAGTAATCATTGTATTTTATAAAAGTATCAGATTATAGCTCTGGCTGTCAAGAAAAGTCTGAGTAGACTCCACTTCTCAGCTGTGAGAAACTCTGGTGCTGAGTTTCTCATACTCAATACCATTTCTAGCTATAAACCTGTAGACCATTGCTTTCGTTTTATTTAAGCTTAATTTTAATACAAAGCTGTTCTTACTGTTCACTGCCTGTGGGCAAATCCCATGGTGATATCTGCAGTGAGACCCACACCTGTGTGCCTGCTCTTGTGGCAGTTACCAAACCCCGGGCAAGCTCATTGTACAAGGGACAGAAAGGTACAGCATGCAAAGGACTAAACGTGCCTGTCCCGTGGGATGTGGGCCATATGCAAATACAGATCACATGTGCAAGGGCAGACTTGAGAAGATAAGCTGCTAAACTGGCCTATCTCTGGGAGAAAGTCAGGCTGGCAGGCTGAGCTAATAGCTAAACTGATCTTTAATCCATCTTTGCTGTAAACTATCTAGAAAGAGATCACTAGGCACTAAGTAGCTTGTGTGGATGAGGTAAATTATAGAATCTGAGAAAAAAAAATTGGGAAACTGGGAAAGTAATAATTTGGAAGCGTCAAAACTACTGGAGTTGTATAATTGTATCCACTGCAGGGCATATGGCTGTTGGTGTGTCTGGAGGTGACTTTGCTGGTGCTGTTAGATTTAGTTGCTCATTTATGAGTCCCCTTTGAAAGAGACCAGTTGAAAAGACCCAGTAGGTGTGTAGCATGAAGAGCCACTTAGGAGCCAAGCCAGAAAGTTGTACAATTCCATTGAGCAATACCTAAACGAATCCTGAGCAGAAAGTCTGCTAATACTGGATGTAGGCAGTGAGTGGCATCGTGGTATCACAGAAGAAGCAGCAGAGCAACAAACTAAGAGGATTAGACACGACAGAGGGACAGATAAGAGGCTGAGGAGGGGTAATTCTCAGGATGGGGATCCTACCTGTGTTTAGTGCTCTGTTCATATGCTCACACATGATAAGTTTTATACACTGGAGCTTATGGAAATTAGTACCATTGACCAGGGAATCTTGTGCTGCTCCTTCATCTTTGTCCTTCAACTCTCCCAGATAAGAAAAGCACGCATCTCTCCTCTCTCTCTGTGGACTTATGTGCCTTCTGCATGACTTGTAGAAATGCCCTGCACAAGCAACAGATCTTAGTGACGGAAACACCTGGTACGTTTGGACTCAGTGAACCATCACTAGTTTGTCATTAAAAGGGAGGATGGAATAAATGCTCCCAGAAGAATGCACAAAATCCTGCTATGAGTAACAAATCAAGTGCCAGAGTAGCATGCATGGTATTTTAATGTCCTGGGAAAGGAGAATTTTAGGAATCTGAACCATGCGAAGATGCTCGCTGGTGTCCCTGGGTCACTGGCTTGAAACCACGGCAGCCAGGAGCTCCTGGAAGGTTTGCTGAGGACTTCAGGCAGGGGAGTGCAACTGGAACTGGAGCAAGTTTCCCAACTGAGACTCACAGTCTGCACACCACAGCCTTCCAGCTTGAGGAAGTGTAGTAGAAGGGACATATAAATGTAATGTGACATATATAAATAGTAATATTACTCTGGCAGTCTCCTTCTGTGTTATATTCTTAGTGGCAGCACCTATCAGCATCAGTTCTATTATCTGTAAGTACAGGATAGGGCCGGTATTATTTTAAAATTCAGTTCATCATGCTAATTCCAAACCTCAGGGCTGTAATACTGACTTTCTTTTTATTACATAGTCCTTTGCCTTTGGGAAAGGAGTATGGAAGATCTTAAACTTGTCATCAACAACTGACGCTTTAAAATATATTTCTTTTTTGCCAACATGATTGTATCATATGATAGCTGAAAAAAGAGAGATATAAATAAATATGGTTGGCATATTGGCCTCAGAATTACAAATTGTTTTTTTCAGTGCTCATGCAGACTTAATTTTTAAGTACAGCAAGATAACCTCTGATAGCACAGATTCCATCTGGAGTAAAACAATAGCAACGTTAGTTGTAGTGATAATGCTGCACTGGTGATGGAACCTTGTTGGTAAATAGTGTACCCCAAACACAAATACTGCATCCCAAACAGTCCTCCTGTATTCCTGATCCAAAATCTCAGCAAAGTGAAGTATCCTCCTCTCCATTTTGCAGCTGCAGAAGGTGAGGCACAGAGCGATTGCCCAAAATCCCCATGGAGCCATTGCAGGGCTGGGGAGAGCAGAGTGCGGCTGTGGCTGCAACCCCAGCAGGAGGTGTGTGCTGCCATGCAAATCCCGGGCTGTGCACACCAGCTGCTCCATGCAGGGACTCTGGTGAGGGGTTGGGAAGCTCCCATTGCAACGAGATGTTCTGATCCCTTGAGAAAAGCTCAGTCTTTTGGAGTGTTACGGCTCTCTCGGGATGCCTGTGTGCAGTTGCTTTCTGCCGAAAGTTGTCCCTGTCCCCTTTGCAACATCAACCTCCATCATATTTGCAGTCCAAACAAGGAAGGAAAACAAACAGCCAGCTGCTTTCCATTGAGTTCGGGGGTTTCTCCTGGATACTTTGCAAGAGTTTTGTTTAGCCCAGCTCTGGCTTCCGCCCACAGTGATGTGAACAAGCAAAGGAGCCACGGCCACTCTGGTGTGAGTGCAAGTGGCTCAGCCGTGGTCACACAGCAGCAGCACGTCAGGTAGTGGGGTTTGAGATGTGACCTGGTGCTACAAAACCACAGCACAGCCCCAGTATTTCCTTTGGTTTATTATCCTGCTCTTTGTTCACAAGGGCCTGCAACAAGGGCCGAGCGACAGAAGTAAAGAGGATCTGTTATTTCTGCGTTTGGGATTTTAGGGTATTTTTTTTTAACAAATTGTTGCAAATCAGCTGCTAAAAATGTGTCTGTCGTTTCTTTAAAAAGGCATTTCCTGTAAAATCAGCTGGGATTGTCACTCTGCCTGGGTTCTCTTCTCCTCTGCAGTAACCCAGCACTTTGGTACATGAAGCATGCCCATTTCTTCCTTGTTTTTCTCAATTAACACATATCCAGGAAGACTGCTGGCTTCCTTCAGTCAGAGGGAAGACTAATTAAAAAAACCACCTTTATTATGCTGTTAGGATCAGCCTATCCCTCAAACATTCTTCTTTCCTTTTAACAGTACAAATGAAAAGGAGGTAGTGTTGAACCAGGGCGATGCAGGAACCCCACACACACTGAGGAGCAACTGCAGCATTTTTATCTTCAGCTGATCCAAATCTTTCTGCAGAGCCTGATTTTTGATAGAGTGATTAAAAACTGGTTTTGAACAAGCCTGAGAAGGCAGCAAATTTGTTCTCAGCACACACATAAATAACGCCATGATGTCTGAAGGTCTAAAAAATATCTGTAAAACATATGTCAGCAAGAAATAGCACTTCCAAGGCAGCTCTGCTCTCAAGTTTTCTGCTTGAATATTTTAACAGAAATTATTAGTGTGGATTTTTTAAAATCATCATGGAGGTTTTTAAAAAACTCCTGCTTGGTGATTCTTTTCCTGTTTGCAAAATGCTTTTTTTTTTTTTTTTAAAGTGAATCATTGACAAATTTCTTACTCTTTTTTTTGTCACATCAACTGAGATATATCTTAATGTATTTTAAGTTGTTCGTAGGTGTCTTGGCACAACAGATTTTTCCTTTTCTCTTTGTCAAGACAAGAATCGGTTGTTTGCTGGCTGGCTGGTTGGATTTTTCATTAACGAATTTCAAAACACACAGTGCTTTGCTTAATTACAGGGCCTCTATTTTCAGCTTCCTCATCAGAAGGTAGATGTAACTGTGTAACATGCAGATTGAATTCCAGGTATTTCAGCCAACTCTGCTGTTCAAGGACTGCTCTTGTGAGCTTCTGAGTAGTTCTGTTGCATTAATTTTCCACGGCCATTTACAGCAGTAAAAATTATCAGCTTGTTTACTGCTAGCCAGTAATGACCGTGAAAGGCGAAATTAAAAGCAGTTTTGTAACTTACAGAGATATATCTCCAGCTGATCCTCTTTTTTTCCATTCCCTGCAATATTCACAGTGCTAGTTTTGGACTTGTGTTTTCAGATTTCTTCCTTATCTACGTGGGTTGAGCTGGGGCAGGAATGGCAAGAGGCAGACAAGGACAGCAGAAACAGGGACTGCCTTTTTCCACAGTAAATGCTGGATGAAGATGTGTGTGAAACTTCAGCTTCAAACCAATTATGTCTCAGCTCTTCACCTGTGGGAATAGAGTTAATAATCTCTCATTGTCTTCCTGTCCTCCTTCTCCATTATCTGTGCTGCAATCCAAAGGAGCACTGGTTTTAGCTATTTAGCATTTCTGTAATAACTACAGCCACAGAGGCAAATTATTCCCACTTCAAGTGACATTCTTCAGAGTGAAACATGATATTGATACCTCAGCTAGCTGTAGGTGAACTCAAAGTTTGCATTTTTAGCAAAAAAAAAAAAACAACAAACTTTTCTGGTATGCTTTTTCTCTCTGAGAGAACCACAAAACAAAAATACCTGTCTTTTAAATTCTCAGCCCCACACTTCCTGACTGACCCAGTATGAACCGCTGTCGCTCTGCACACATTATTTCCTCTCTTTGAAAAAAAAAAAAAAAATAACCACAGTCTGGCAATACCTTGCATTTCCACTGACCTTATCTTTCATCTTTTGGGGGCAGCAAGCTGCTCTTCCGAAGAAGGGAGCTAAAAGCAGAGCAGGGCAGAGGCAGACACAGGGTTGGAGGCATTGCCTTCTCCAGCGCTGTCCTCTCTGACTCTGCTGACTGATCTCCTCCCTGACATCAAAGCACCTCACTGCTGTCCACTGTAGTAAGAGGCTGGAAACATTTTCTTATATTCTTTCTGCAGTATCCTTGATACTGCAGAAAGAATATAACAAAATGGGCTGGTTTTTGCTGCCTTTTTGGCAATTTTCTTGGCAAAAAATCTCCTTGCTGCAGCACTGCTGCTGTTGCACTGCCCGGTGCTAAAGCCTGGCTGTTGTCACGCTACAAAAATCATCGAAAAGCAACTTTAGCTCTTGTTTTTGCTGTGTAACTGAGGCTTTCCTGCCACAGCAGTGGCCAAGGTCTTCTCAGCCTGCTGAAGATGTCTGTCATCAAGTCAGCAGCTCTGTGTGTTCCCTCCATCTGTGCTGCCAGACCAGGGGAAAGCTGCTGACTGGCATTTGCTGGGTGCAGGATTTTCTTACTTTTCCTTAGAGGTCCTATAAGGAACATCTTCTCCAGTTATATTTCTGCATGGCTTTTTATTTTTAGTTTCTATGTTTTCTTTTCTGTCCAATAGTGTCACATTTTGTTTGGTTTGCATAAAATATCTCCAAAAATGAACTCTGTTTTGATATAAATATTTGTATTGAATTTCAATCTCTTAAAATTGTATTTATTTCTAAATAGATTTATCTACAAGTCTAATTATAAATCTGATTATTATTTGCATATAAATTGGTTGAAAATCAGCATTATTCAGGTACTATCCCTTTATTCAGCTTCAATGTATTCACTATTAAAAAAAAATAAAATGAGTGCAAATTATCAGTTGCGAACAAAGTGAACCTTCTTCTAATCTATTTCCTTCCAGGGTAACAAAATAGGAGTTGTTTTCTGGTCTAACTTTTAAATCCTAAGTTCCATGCTTAAACCATTTTCTCCTGACAGCACATGGCTGAACACAAGTTGAATGTTTGCATATATATTATTAATGCATATTTTAAAACAGACATGAATTTTTTCAATTCTCAGGGTTTTGAGTTTTTTTTTCTTCCTAAGGATTAAAGATATTTGACATTTTCCTAAAAACTGAATGAGCAGAGTCCCTGAGACGCTGAGTGTTCATAAAAAAAGTAAATTAGAAACCCCTCGGATGCAGAAAAAACTTAAAACAGAAAGAAAGGGCATCCCAAAAGTTTAGAAACCAGAAGGCAAAGAATTTAAAATTTGCCTAAGACAACCAGAAACTGTTAAGATTGTTGATCTCAGGTGGGGGCATCATTAACACATTGCCAGGCTATTAATGCATGATGCAAGTGAGTGTCAAAAGGGCTCAGCCCATGAGGGTGCTACAAGAGGAGAGAGTCCTGCTGGCTGGAAGGGACATATTTCAGAATTAGTGTTCCATTTTTTTCTTAGAACTTTTTTTTTTTTTTTTTTTCCCTTGCTAGCAGCAGCCATAACAAAATCTGTCCTTGTGAAGAAGTGTCATCAAAGGTGACAACTATTTTTTTCGTTTAAATTTTAAATTAGCTAAAAGGCCCAGGCTGTTGCAAACTTGATTAGAGATTTTGTATGCTTAAGGGGTCTTAACAGTGTGCTTTTACCCAGGTGGAGTCAGAGTACAAGGAGGAAGAAACCTTCGTTTGACACTGCCTCACTAATCTCAGCAGTGTATCACTCATTATTCTGCACAGGATTAAAGGTAAGCTCTGTATTGCTGCCTTTGAGGCTCAGCAGGGCAGTTATCCTTTGCAAAAATGGGGTTAAATATTTCCCCATGTGTGACAGAAAGGTTCTGCAGAGAACACAGTTGGGTTTAAATTACCTGGCAGAGCTTTCAGTGTTCCAGCCTTTGTCTTCTCTCCTGTAAAATATCCTGTAGCTTAGCTCCAGGATAAAAGGAGTTTCTTAATCATAAAGGAAATTTTAAAAGCATATTTTTGAAAGAGGGGGTGGTACTTGAAAATTACTAGTCCGGTCTAGGAAAAAAAGAAGAAACAATTTTTCTATGTGTGTGTGGCATTTTAACGATCATTATAAGCACACACGAGTCCTGGATGCTCAGCTGAAGTTAACCAATATATTTTTAATTGGAGATCAGGCCAAATAAACACTTGTAAATTTATGTTGCTACGTTCTTTATTCTAGACATTGTCTCCTGTTAAATGAGGAGCATGTTAGAAATTCTCCATGGAAAGAAATTTGGTTCTTTTTTGTTGTTTTTTTCTCTGTAGAGTTAAAATATTGTGTTTATTTTTAAAGCATCTCATAGAGTGTCTAAGTTCATATTTTCAGTCAAATGTTAGTGATTGAGAAATGTTGTAGCTAGTGTATACAAACATATTGTGCAGTTTCTTAATTTTGCACAAATATAATCTATTTGGAGATGTGAAAGGATTTTTTTTTAATATTATAAGTGAAATAACAGGATTCTACCTATATTCATTTTTATACACACACACACACATATTTGAGATCAGCAGCCATATAGGGTTGTTGATATCTGCCTCTATGTCTGAAAAATGGTCTTTTGCTCTTCTAAACAGAGGCTCTTCTGAAGCTACAAAGGTAAATTTGCTCCCCAGGACACTCAGAAGTCTCTCAGTGCAGATCATGGTTGTAGATCACACCATACCAGCTCCCACCTCGATCTGTTGGCACGCAGGATCTCTAACGCTGCATGTTGAAAAGATGCTTATCACAAAAGTGGAATAGAAGGTTTTGACCCTTTAACATGACTCACTCAGTTATGACTACAGTGCAGAAAGATAACAGCAGTTCCAAGAGTGATTTGCATTCTATACAAATATGCTGATCCTGGAGATATAACCAGATGGATGCTTTTCCAAGGCACAGGCATCTGGAAGGCGTATCCCTGTCAAGTATCTCTCATTCTATCCGTATTCAGAAATTATCACTCAAGGATATCAATAATTTTTCAATCATATTTTGATTTTAGTGAGATTTTTGACATGTTTTTACATGACTACATGCTTATCTGCATCAGGACCAGTGTGCTCTCGCCATCCCCAGAGAATTCTTGTGCTTTGCTTAACTAGAGGGCTTTTCTAAACTTTTCTGATGTAGCATGTGTCAGATTAAAGCTGATCTATGCATAAGTGAGCACAGATGCAAGGAACTTCTCCTCCCTTCCTGTGTGCCCTGAGGGAAGGCCTTGCACAATAATAAATCCCTGCAATCAGCCATGTAGAAAGTAGAGAAAGACCTGGGCTATCTCTGTTTTATGCTCCCAGAAAAGCTTGCACCAGTGGTAGCAAAATCAGTGTTAGGAAGAGTTCAGCAGAATGGGAGGAAAAAGGAAAATGACCATGGAGAGAAGCCTTGGTGTGTGTTCTTCTCACACTGTGGGGCTTCTCACGTGTCCTCCATGGGGCTGCCTGGGATGAGCTCAGAGCAGTGGCTGAAGGTTGAGTTCAGCCCCACTCATTGTGCCCAGCCTGCCTGAAGATCCCTTTCCTAAACCTCTCCAGGCTTACAGGGATAATGAGTGAGAGCAGGAGGCTAAAACAGATGGCCACAGTGCCTTTTCTCTCAACTTACCCGTGGTGCTGCTCTGTCGTGAGAAAGAAATGAAAGGCTGGAAGTTACCTGGGGGGAGAGCTGGACTGTTTCTTGCTGAGTTACAACTCACTTCATTCGAAACTATTGTCAAATGCTGTTTTTTTCCTGTCCTTCTCACTCAAAATCCATTATTTTTATGAAAGTTTTTAATGTAATTGTCTTTAAAAGCACAAGAGAAAATTTTCTCTGGTTCCCTGCAGAGTTTTCTGCAGTTTTCCTTTTCTGCTGAGGCCTTGTAGTATTGGTATCAACTCACTGTTGATAGCACTGGTAATGAGCTGCTGGCATTTTATTATTGTGGATGTATGCGACTGTAATATTTAACTCTTCGTCTGAAGGTGCGATTGCAGGCCCTTTAAATCTACTGGTGTTTTCTGTGGTGAAAGCTGGTTCAAGATGCTGAGTAAATAACTTGTTAGTGTATGTCTAAAAAAATGCACTTTGACACTTATTTAAAATATTTTAACATGTATTTTTAAAAGGTTTTTATTGAACATCCCAAACCACACAGCAGAGTTTTCACTCAACTGAAACTTTTGAAAATATAATTCTGATAAATGAAAAGGTTTCTTCTGGCACGGTGAGCTTTGCTCTGAGGAAATGCCATTCCAAAGTCAGGACATTAGGATAAAACCTGGAAGCAATGTTCTGCCCAAAGCGTGTAACTGCTGTGAGATCTTTGGCAAACTTCCTCACCCTCTGGGCCTGATGCCTTTGAAAATGTGATATAATGATTTCCATTATTTTTTAAAAATTGTTTTGACATCTACAAATGCAAATTGTTACAGAAATTTTAAGGGAGAGCATTGTATTTTGTGTATGAGGCCAGTGGGCAGTAACTCCTCACAAGATTTTTTAAATGCAGATCTTGCAAATAACAAGAGACAGGGTGACTGAACTGAGGAGTAGCTCAACATTTGAGGACTCAGACAAACATTTCAGCAGGCAACAGGCCAGCCACTTACAAGCATAACCTCCCTTCCTTCATGTCAGCTTTTCTGCTAGTGACCTTAGTAGTTTACTTTAAGTCAATATTTACTTTAAATATTTTGATTAAGTGACAATAATTTCCCAAGACTAAAATGCAACTCTGATAAGAATGGAGCCAAGTACACACTAGAACAGTTTCTACAAGAGATTCTCTTCAAGGAGCCTGAGCTCTGTAATGCTGAGAAGATGTGCTGGGGGTGTCACCTGTCACACCCTGTGATGGTGTTGAAAGTGGATCTCCTGTAAAATTCATTACTTGAATTGTGCTGCTACAGCTGGACATTGCTCTCAAAGATCAGCTTCATGCTACAAAGGCCCTTTGAGCCACTGAAGTTGATCACTAACACCTGAAGTGGCACCAGTTTTGTGACCATTATTTATTATATCCACGAGGCTCCCTAGCCAGTCCTTTGCTTCTCTTTCATGCCTTGCTTTATTCTTCAGAGTAAGCAATCAACACTTCATTGCCAAATATAAGACAGGGTTGAACTTTTCAGTGCTGTAATTAAGAGAGTGTCAGCATGAACACTATAAATTCCTTTTCTGAGGGATTTATGACCAAAATGTAAAACTATGCTCCTAGTTGAAAAACTTGCTTTTCAGATCTTATAGTATGAATTGTGATATTTTAACAATTCAAGGGGTATTTAAAAATTATAAGAAGGAAGTTAAACTGAAAAGAAGAAAGAATAAAGGAAAGAACATTTTATTCTAGTGGTTAACCTTCTTTTCAAACAAACAGGTTTTTCTGGGGCAGATTCTTCAACTCAGAGGACTAATTTCCCACACCTCTCCTCAGTATGTATCTACAGGCTTTTTTTCTACAAAAAAGGACTGAAGATGTCACTTGATAGTTATCTGTGACTATGAGATCCGTAATCCTTACAGGAACTTATGTTGTCTGCCTGGAAGTCCTCACTTTTGAGGTTTGGTTGTTGGATGGCAGAGCTGCTGATTCTGATAATAAATCTGTTGGGATCATGAGGAAGTCTGAGCACTCGTATTTTGGGTCTAGTGAATGTGCTGAGTAACAGCTGGCATTTCTAAGAGTTACTCTTTTATTAGTTTGGTTTTAAGGATTGCTTACTCCATCTGGGATTATGTTACATCCAGCAATTTACAGGATTCAGTGTTATGATCCCTACTGCAACTATGGCTCTCTCCAACATACATATTTTCTCTGACTATATAATGACTCTTCAGCTTTAAGAGAGTTTTATCAGGTAAGTCTAAGGTCATGCAAGAAATACTAGGACCGGGTAGGTTTTATTTGTCTTTCCAAAACACCAATGAAGCACAACCACAAGTATGTCCAGACCCAAAGTTTTTCATTGCAGCAGTGTTTTAACTACAGCAGCACAGCTCTAAATACCATAAAGATGAGCAACTCTGTGCCTGTGTGGCTTCTGGGTTGTTCAAGGGTGGTTCCTGTGCTGAAGCTGTGCCATATGACTGGTGAGGAGACTGTTGGTACCCGGCCAAGCAAAGCAGAACCAGGAGGGGCTGCTGGGGCTGGTATTTGCTGGAACTTGGATTCACTGACAAAGGACCCAGATGAGTCCTGGATCTGACAGCTGACATTAAGTGAATACTGCCATCTCCTGCCTGTAAAATGCCCAGGATCACCTGCACCCTTCAGCTCTCCGTGGTGTGAATGGATGTCTGGGTATCAGCTTCTGCAGCTGGGGAAACTGGCTGCTTGGCTCTTGCTTTTTGCCACTGTTCACATAATTTCAAAGGCAGCTTCAAGATGAAACACTGAAGGCTTTAAAGATTAAGAGCTAAAAATAATGTATGGCAGAGACATCATGGTGTGATTAATAAAGATTCTGCTATTCTCATTCATTTACTGCCATGGCTCCTGTTAGATGTTGTTCTGTGAACTTGTAACTGAGTCAGACATTATAAAGAGAGAAACTTTTCCCAGGTTAGACATCTGGAAAAATGTGAAAAGTCTTCACAAAATAGCAAACAGTGATAAGATTGCAATGATCAGCTTTTTGTTTTGCATTTAAAATGAACCACACCTTTCCCAGGTATTGGGTTTCAGGCTTTTCTTCCTTTTGTGGTTGTATATTTTGAATGTGTTCCTCAGTTCTTTTCTGATAGGTCATTCTTATTTGAAACCTTTTGGTGCTTTTGACCATGATAAAGGCTTGTAAGTTTGCTTTTAGGAAGAGTATCCCAAATTGCTCCTACAGAAGAGCTGGACACAATTGATATTTTCTTCTCCTTCTGTGTAGCTACGGAGTATTTTTGGTGGCATTTGGTGCAAAACCCCATTGCAGGTATCATTTTGTTTCAGTAGTTTCTGCACATTATAGGGTGAAAGTATCAATTAATGTTTGACTACTGTTCAACCATTTATAATGCTGACCAAAATGATAGAAAACTATTTTTCCACTCAATAGAGTAGATTAGCCTGTTAAAAGACCTGTGGTTTTCATTCCCTTGTGCCAGCCACCAGTGCTGGAAGGGGGGAAGAGGAAGAATTATCTCCATGAAAGTTAATGTCAGCACTTGGCAATCAGCATTTAGAATACAGGACCCACCATTGTAACAGGGCACAGCCCTTGCAGAAATGGCCAAGATCTTCCCTGCAAATGCTGTGGCATCCCTAGCTTTGGTTTCTGGGCATTTATTTTGATGTCTGCTGAATTGGCACGACTTGTTCCCTGTGATGACTTTGTCATCCTGCCTATGGGTGTAGGAATTTCCCCCAGATCTATCAAATTGGTCTGGGGCAAGACCGATACATCAAGTTGAATGGCTGTACCTTCAAGCCCCAGGGCTTGACCTGCAAGCAGGATGCAGGTCCTACCACTATTCTTCTGAATCCCAACCTGGGAAACACCTTTAGCATTTCCACTTCCAAACCAACGTGCGATACAATTATAGCGGATCATTCGGAGTCAGTTTTAACTTGACAAGGCAACTCCAGCGACAGTGAAGCCTTTCCCTAAGGCTCAACCCCCCTCCTCAGAGGAGCAGAACATCAGCCCGGAGCGGCGGCACAGCCCGCCCTGGCCGAGGGGATACCGCGCCTCAGGGGCGGCTCTGGGGCCCTGCGGGCACAGCGGCTGCTCCTCTCCACAGCAGCCCCGGGGCGGGCAGAGGGACGGGGCGAAGAATCCCGATGGATCCCGGCCCCGTTTCGGCGCTGAGGGGGGCACGGCAGGGCAGGGCCGGTGCCTCCGGGGTGGCTGAGGGGAGCCC
>VWZU01000801.1:30249-92785 GCA_013397095.1 Sterrhoptilus dennistouni
AGAGCAGCCCAGCCGTGCGCGGCCCTGCCCGCGCTGAGGGCCCGCCCTGCCCGGGGCAGGTGGGCACCGTCCTGCGGGGGTTCCGCTCCCCTGATCGCCCCGCCGGGGCTCTGCGGGCAGCAGAGGGCCGTGCATCGATTGTTATTAGTGCTGTGCTGCTGTCACTGGTGGGTTTCCATCTGGCGAGGTGATGTCCTCAATCCAAAGGCACAGCTCAGGGCAGAGGATGCAACAAACCTTTTGCAATGCCCAGAGCACGTGGGAAAATTTAGAAATTGGCTGGAAACAAACTTTGGACTGCAGTTCTTGGTTAACTCTCTGCGTCTGGAAAGCACCTGCTGTGTCATATGGGTGCAATTATAAAAGATGGATTCATCACTGGTTATCTGAGATATTCTTTACTAGCTGGTACATTTATAACTTGCCTTTTCTAGTTTTTTCTCTCTGTGTTACCATGAAGAGAGTTACGAGCTGTACACTGATCTTCTGCTGAGAAGGGTTTGTTAAAGTCTGAAGTAAATTAAATAAAACTAGCTAGACAGGATAGATTAAATAGAATTTGTTTTTTGGTATGTTTTTTTTTATGTCCATGTTCACATGGTTACTTGCAGTGTGTCTTTTAGACTTCTTAGTCCAAATCAGTCAGTGTTTTCAATTAAAATCTATCTGAACAGGTCTTACACAAACAGTAACAAGTGATCCAAGTTTTGCATATGGTACATGACACTTTCAAAATTAGCTCCTGTAATTTCTACAGTCAAAGGGGGTCATGTCTGTGTCTAAGCTGGAGCTTGTGGCATGTTTTGGTGATTATTAACTCACTTGCTGAGTCCTGTAAGTGATGCTGGATCTTTCCAACTTAGACTTAAGTAACTTTTCAGCACAAGAAGCAGCGATGCTTCTGTTACACACAGCACCTTGTAGTTCACACTCTGCTGGGTTAGAAGCATCCAGGTAATGAGGTGATGGAGGTCATCACAGAATTCTGCTGCATGAATGGGCAGAAAGATTGTTAATTCAGATCCTTGTGCAGTGATGGGTGTAAAGAAGGCTGAGGGGCACCTGTGGGTAAGTGTAAGACACTCCAGATGTTGAAGGTCTAATGCCAAGGGCTTCTGATTGTTTTTTTTACTATCAGGCAGCTCCCTGTGATGTTACTCTTAAACTGGAGCAGGTGGCCAAAACAATCTAGGAGTGGTCAGGCTGGTCAAATACTGCAATATTTTTTCCACCTTAAGTCAAAAACTTGGCTTATGATTTAGGAGTTAAGTTAGATTAAATCCAGTTTTCTCTGGTTTCGGGAGAAAGAGCTCCTTTGAAAGGGGAAGTCCAGTATTATATTCAACAGAAACTGTTTAAGAAGCCACCTCTGAGAGGCAGTTCCTTTGTACTAAGGGAGTTATCTCTCAAAAAACCTGCTGCATTGCCCTTTATTAAATAGCTGCATTTAGGAACTTTTTTTTTTTCCTAAATCATATTTCATTTAACAGCTATACCTTGTACTGTAAAAGGCAGAGCTGATGTATATATTTTTATAATCTCTTGAAAAACTATACTTATTTAAAAAGTTCATTTTTTTTATTATTCAGTATAGTGTTGCACAAATGCTTAAACCTTGTCCCAGATCACAGCACATTTGTTTTATTATGATTCTTAATGAAAAGAGCAAAGTGAGAAGACAGAGTTTCTATATTTTTTGTCAGAAAACAGACACTGTTCGAAGATTTTAATTTTTTTATTTTTCCCTCCTTTCATTTCTTGTTTTAACAAATCATTGTAGCAAGATGACCATGGCTGTCTTTTTAGGTTCAGGCCTGTCATAATTTAAATGATTATCTCATTATCTTCAGGTACTCTAAAAGGATCAGTTACATTATGGCTAAAAGAAAATAATAAATCTGCTGTTGCTTACAATACTTCAAAGTTGTTCACTCCCTCCCAGTTGTAGGTTCAGGGTACATAAATTTTTTCAGTAGTGTGAGGAAAGAATACTCCATTTTTTTTATTACTGTAACAAGCCAATATAAAACACTAAATTATGTGTATAATGTTTTGCAAACCACGGAGTGTTTCCTGCTGTAGAGCTCTTGAAGCTCACGGTTGGCAGTGCAGAGGTAAGAAGGGACCCGTGTAGCTTCTCTGTTAACTTTGAAAAAAACCCAAAAAAGTGTTTATTGAAGTGGTAGAATTCAAAAAAGGATTGGAAAGATTGTAGCGGACACCTTCAAAGCCAGAGACATCGCTCCTAAGGCAGCCGGTGACACGATGTTGAAGGCGGTTTGGTGCTGTTGATGGGAGGGAGCAGCGCGGAGCAGTCAGGAGACAGTGACACGGGGTGAGGGGGCGAGGGCCGGCAGAAGTTGGGAAGGGGAAGCGAGAAGTGCCACGGTCGAATTAGCCATGAACACGGAAACTGAAACTGCTTGTGATGGAGAGCAGCGGTCTGAGGAGAGAGGAAGAGAAGCAGAGGAGGCGCCGTGGCTGGTGGCTGCATGCACAGAGCTGCTTTAAACCTGTCCTGCGGGGGTGGGGTTTAGGGGGAGGGCTGGGAGCTGTGTGGCAGCAACCCCCGCGACTTGTGTGACAGCGATACTCATTCGTGGGTGAAAGAGCAGGTTGCAGACCATCCTGTTTGTAAATAATCTCACTGAGGAGTAATCAGGCTCATAATTTGATGCAGTGCCGTGGGAGACCGGAGAGCACAGAAACTTGCTAATTTGTGAGATCTGCTCTGTACACATCCCTCTTTCGGCTGTTCTGTGCCACGATGTGTCTCAAGTGTATGCACACAAATATCTGCCGCCCAACATGTGGGTAAGAAAAAGCAGTCTGTGTAGGAGAAACACAGCCATGAAGTTTTAAAAGTGCAAAACCTGATGTTTAGATGTTGCCAGCACTTCAGTGTTTGTATTACTCATGTTTTCCCTTCATTACAGTTCTCAAAAGGACAGTTACCTTTTTTTTTTCCTTTACATTCTTAGCATTCTCATGTAGGTCTCATCCAGGTTTAAATTCTAATAGAGTGCAGGAGTTTACACAAGCTGATGTTGCTGGAACTGCCCTCTGTGAAGGCTGTTTGCACCTCCTTTCAGGAGAAACCAGCAAGGGTTAATGTTGGCCATGTACCTGCCTTGCATTTGCATGGGCAGAAGTCTCTGTTAGGTATCTAACTACATAAATGTGATCTTTAAAGAAATGAAAATGCTGTTTTAAATATTGAATTTTCTCCCTTTTCTTCCGTATATTTTTTATCTCTTTAGGACACTGAAGACCATAAAAGTTTGATTAAAAAGAAAAAAAAATGCCGAGAAAGAATATAGACTATGGGATGCTGCCTGAGTATGAGAAAAGCCAGATCAAAAGGACCTTGGAACTGGGAACTGTTATGACAATATTCAGTCTTAAGAAGAGCAGCCCTGAAAGGAGGACTATTCAAGTCATAATGGAAACCAGGCAGGTAGCATGGAGCAAGACAGCTGACAAGATTGAAGGTTTCTGTGAGTATTTGCAATGTGTACCTGAACTTGGAGTTACTAATAAATTGATGTACTTGTCAAATATTAGTTTAACAGACCTTTTGTTAACATTATGAAGCTTTTGGCTGAAAGAGTTTGGTAATTTGCTGAGGATATTTTGAATTGTTGTAATGTAGACGAAGAATCTTCTGCAGCTCATTATTTAGATATATAACACTACTTAAATATAATTAATATGCTTTTGTCCTTAGCCTTGTTCTCAAAGCTTTCATCTTTGAATATGATGGTGTTTATGTTCTCTGAATTGACAGAGTGTTTTCCATCATTATGTCTTATAAATTCAAGTGAGTAATTATTCTTTACTACTTCTCTCTAAAAAAAAAAAAAAAAGAACCAACCAAACACCTTCAAATACAAGGAAACTGAATTAACTGAATTCACATTTTGGTATTCTTGGGCAATTTGCTCTCTCAGGATGGAAGTCGTTATTTAGGACCATTATTGGAAAGTACCAATGACTTAGGAGGATGAAGCTGTGAGATATGAGGTGGTTTCAAGGCCCTGAGTTGGTATTGGCTCTTTAGTTGATATTGGAACTGACTAAACCCACTATTTATAACAAGGTCAGGAAACAGAAGGGGAGTGTAAAGGTAGATAGGGTTGCACAAACTAGAAGAGAAGAATAAAGTGAGACTAATCCTCAGTCCTTATGAACACAACTGATGCCAAGAAAGCTCAGCCTGGTGATTCTGTGATTTGTGCAGCTCAGGGTGGTGTAGTGTAATTACAGTGCTTGCATATGATTATATGGTAACTTTTTAAAATTATTGTGAGCATGATTTTACTCTACAGCTGCAAAGCAGTGTTTGTCCTCAATAAAGGAATTGAATAGTTTGTCTGAAATGCCAGAATCATTTGTTGGTCTGTTGAGGTGTGGATTTTTAGAAGGTTTTGGGGTTTTTTGGTAAATACATGGTAAGTTAAAAACCCATTGGTCTGAAAGGTTGCAAGGACAGGCATTGAGAATTTGCATGATTTTGGGATTGTCTGAGCAGTTTCTTTTTATGACTTAAAAATATTAAATCTCTGCTACTGTTTCCATTGATTCCTGTCTCATTCCTTGTGGAGACTGGACCTGCAACTGGAAATGTGATATAGTGGAAATAAAGACTGGTTGTCTGGGAGGATGTTTTTATCATTGATGGTGAAAATACGGTCATATTCAGTATTCTGGGGAAAAGCAAACAGGCCTGGACACCCAATTAGCAGGTACTCTGCATCATCATCTTTCATTGCCCAGTTTCTTACATGACAAATGAGGGTAATTATCCTTTCCTATTATGATGTGTGTGAATTCGAGTACAAGTTTATTGCTGGTACTGTGCCAGAAAAGAAGTCCTGAGAGGGCATGTAGAATTCAGTTATGAGAGCAGTGCTTGAATATTGTTTAGCAAATAAAGCCTGGGGTTTACACACAGAGCAATAATATTAAAACATAGCGGAAAATGACTACTCAGTGAGGGAAGGAGACTCCAGAGTCCTCTGGCCAAACCAGTCTCTGACTGTGTTTTGAAGTCTTCTTGTAGCCTTTTGCGGAGAGGGGACAAATTTAAAGCTGAACAGACTGTGAATTCCGGATGTTGGGCTCAACTTCTTCAGTCCTGTCTTGTAATCGCCTTTTATCAAAGCTTTCTGGGGGTGGTGTGTGTTTGTGGTAATAAATTAACTAGTTTGCTCTATGCTTGGATTTTAGTGCTTTTAAAAGAAGGCGGATATTGTAATTTGATTCTTAAACCTGGGTGATCCAGCAGGGTAATGGCTTGGCTTCCAGATCTGCAGGCAATCACTGCTAGAACAGGGAATGTTGCTCCAGACCTGTGACTTACCCAAACGCCATCTGCCTCTCCACAAAAATTGTAGTGCTGTAGCAGTTTTTTTAATTGAGCAACACTTCAGTGATGTGCATATGATGGGAACAAAAATACGTTCTAATCTAAAACACAGATATGCAAAATATTATTTTATTGTCTTAAAAGGCAATGAATCTGCCCCAACAAGCTGTATATTGCAGGTATTGTTCCAGAATATGATATGAACAGTTGTTCCAACTCACCATGAACTGTATCTGGTCTACTAGAAATGAAAGTCACTGCAGTTTTAACTTGCTGACAGTGTTTTTGCTGAAGAGGAAGGAAGTATTTTATTTAGTTAGTTATTTGTATGTTGCTGTCACTTCTTTTGAGTGAGACTCAGGCTCTCTTTTTGCTTGAGAAGTGGAAAAATGATGGGTTTGAAGCTTCCCTATTTGATAATTGAATAGAGCAGCCTGTTGTATATGGATGTGTAAATCAATGACCCCAAATATATGCTGGTGGATTGTCTTGGCTTTGTGACAAATAAACTCCACAATTTTGTTTTTTGAATTTTTTAAAGTCTTTGAGGGTAGAGCATTATCATCTCAAGTATTATATTAATACACTTGTGCTGTAAAAAAATCTAATATTCACGAGGTGATCTTAATGGTTGCTATCTGTGTGTGTGTCAGTCCCAAAAGCATTAATATTCAGTACAAGTGGCAAAGTTAAGATGGTTTCCTGTTCTGTGTGTGCTATTTTAACTCAAGTTTGGCAACTGCTCTTTACAGAAGGCAGAAAACTCAATGTTTGCATCTGCTATGGGTTTATGGTTCTAAATCAGATAGTGAGGAGACACTTTAACTTTGGGATACAAAAATAGGCTGCTAATAGATAGCCAAGATGGAGTCCAACTTTTATACTTTATTTTAATATTCTCCCTTTGGAGATCAAGGAAAAAAATGTGGGGTTTTTTTTCTCTCCCTAACTGCCTTGTGTAGTGTTGGGAATTTTGGATGTCATAGTGCTGATTTTCTTGCTGATGGACTGTAAATGTTTGAAGAACACTCAAATTCCTCTAAGCCAGAGTTGATTATAATTATTATGACCTTTTTCAAGTTTGGTTAATATTATTTTGGAAGCGATTTAAGTTAAGCCTCACCAATAACAAAAAGGCAGCTACTCTTATTCTGGAATAAATTGACTGGGGGAAGGGAGAGATGTGGGATTAGCTATACTTTTATAAGTATTTACACAACCCCAGGGCCCAAAAGTGGCACTGCTGTGTATTTTAAATTGCATTGCTCATGAAAAGGCCCCTTTTGTTGAAAACCTTCCAGCATATCTGTATAGAATAGAGTGAAAGAGTTGCTAAAGTTAAGGCTAAAGTTAACTCTTCCTAGATCCAGGTCTTTGATGTCATAAGAAGTGAGGATTTACAAAGGTAGGAAATCTGGTTTAAACAATCTCTGTGGTTCAGATCACACAGTGTCCAAGTACTGGAGATTTTACATTGACCTTTTGGGAGACTTGAGTTACCATATACAAAAGGAATTTCTAACAGAAAGGAACTGGGGAGAAACCTCTGTATTTTCCCCTAAATGAAAGAACACAGTTTGGTTGTGTCCTTTAGAGAAGGATATGCTATTTCAACAGTAGATCAAAAGGCAGTGTATTTCTGACTGTGCATGACATTAAGTTTGGAGTGATGTTTTCACAGCCCAGTATTAAGCAGTTAAATTCCAAGGTTAGTCTCACCTGTGTACTCAGATAGGCATTTGAGAGAATGAATTTATTTTTGCTTAAGAGAAGAAAAGTTTGGTTTCCTTGTATAGAGGGATTTGATTTGCATGTTTAATTTGCAATGGACCCTTTCCTTGCAGAAACGAATCCCTGCATACTGGGTGGGTAACTGCAGCTGTGACTTCCCAGCACAGTCTGTTGCAGTGTGTTACTCCCTTATGGTTGTGCTGTGTATTTTTACTGTGTGTTTAACCTTTCCAGCTGTGTTTGGGTCTGGATGGGCACCCTTGGCTCACACACACCCGGGGTTGGCTCTCCCCACCTCAGACTGTCCCAGGCTGGTCACCCAGAGGTGGCCGAGGGAGGGCAGGATTTACCAGGACTCTTCCAAGGCACACGGCTGTGTGGCTGACACCTGGGGTTTGCTGTCTGACAGGACATTCCAGAACTCCCAAATAAAGCCTCCCAAACTGTGCTGGAGCATTTATATACACATGAATAAATTAGGGCTCAAAGTTGTGATATTTAAGCTTGTAGAGCAAGCAGGTGGTGAAGTGTGAACCTCGAGGAAGCTGATCCCTTTTGGATATTCTATTCTTTCTCAGATGCAAAGTGCTTTCAGGACAATTATTAAGGGAAAGTTCACGGTGACTAGAGTTGGATTAGTCACTGGAAAATGTGTCAGTTTCTGCATATTCGTCCAAGAATGCCTTGAGTGAAGGGATGATTCACAGCCAGGAGAATTTAGACTCTCAGAAATCTGTGGTGCCATCCTTCCATGTGCAAGTGTGTGATTCTCTGCAATACAAGCATGCTCATTTCAAGGAAGATTCTATTTGAAGACCCAAGATGATTTCTCTGTTTTTGAATACCTAGGATTTTTTTTTCATGTGAAGAGGTGACCTGCTTTTATAAAATTATATCAACCATATTTTAATCCCTTAAAATTTTTGGAAAAGAAAGGTCAACTTTTTTTTTTTTTAATGTTCTTTATTTATTGCAAAAGACTCCATAATAAAAATATCTAGTGACAATTTAGTTGTGCAAGCTCAGAACAAAAAATGGGTTTAAAGCATCAGAGGGCCATATTTAGAAAAAGTTATATAATGTATCAGCTGTGAAACTGCTCTTTCTGTATGCAGAGTGAGAGGTCAGGGTGTAGGTAAGGCTGAAAGAGAAAAGGGAAGAAAAATGTTAATGTCAATTTATTCTGAAAACTTTCTCAGAGGATGAAGTACCTGGACTGGGGAGTGCCAGAGATGCAGACATCATGTCAATGTAATTGTAAAATTATGAAGCAGAGAAATAAAGGCTATACTTAAATTGAAGCTTTTGGTGTTTGTGGCACACCACAACAGCCATTTCTATTTTCTGCAGCCCAGACCTTTATTAATGCAATAGGACTGTCTTGTATCTTTTTGTCCTTTATAACAGAAACTTATAGTTGACAATGCACAACGTGTTATTTCAGAATTAATGTGAACTGCTCATTTCACCTTGTCTTGCTGCTCTAGTTTTATGTGTAATATTTTCCCGGAGTTTGTAGGAAGAAATGGCCACTTTTTAAATAAATTTGCCATCTCAAAGTCATATAGCATTACTGATTTTTCATTTAACCTACAGAAAAGAGTTATCAAGTATTAAGTTCACTTGAGATTTTCTTCCCTGATGAAAAGGGGAGAATTTACAGAATTTGTCATCTAGAACATGATTAAAAAATTCAAACATAAAATGAAGTTGCATTTTCATGTTTCACAGGTAAAGGGAATGTGGACACTAAGAACACACTTAGTAAATTAATGTTAAAAGTAGAATTAGAACCTGTGGGAGCTGCTCTGTTTTTTTCTCAATCTGTAAGATTGCCCTGTGCTTTCAGATTTTGTTATACTGCCAAACAGGATTCACTAGTTTCTACCAAATGTTGCACCTGGATATTTAATGATCAAAGCTCATTACAGAAGCTCTGCATCTGTAATAGGGTCATGTAGATAACAGCACCACATCAGGCCACATTCAATTGACAGGGGAGGGGAGATGCAGGGATCTGGAGTTTAATTTAATGGCAACCTTCTGTGTGTTGCCACAGGCAGTGCTGAGGGTTAGGGTTTTTTATCTTCATTATTTTGTTTTGTGACTTTTATCCAGCAGCATTTTTGCCTTGAAATTAAATTTTGATAGTGTTGCTTTTAAAATCTTTGCTAAGAGAGCAAATTTTGATGCTGTACATCCTTTTGGCTTTTACATTTTACATTAACACCTAAGAGAGTGTTCAGGCATGTGGCTCACATTCTTAAACATTGATCTTTTTTCTACGTGTTAAACAGCTCTGTTATTAATTTTGTAGAATTGTTAATATCACTGTAAATTTGTTCTGTGGGGGAAAACTTTTTTCCCCATTGGAGTAGATGGTATAAACATTTACAGATTCACTTCTCTGGGAGAAGTGATGATCATCTATATATTCTGTGAGGAGTGTGAAATGAGTGCTTAATTTGGCTTGAATACTGGACTTGATCTTGCTGATTTCTAATAGGGACCTTTGTTTTCCTTACTGCTAGCAGAATTTTTGTCTGAATTTCCTTACTGTTTCCAACTTAAAGTAATAAATAATCTTAACTCAGATTGAAAACCCTGAGTCTCTATTCTGTCATTTGTTTTCTGTATTCTGAATACTGTTAAAGAACAATATGTCATTGCAAAGTGAATCCACTTCTTGCTCTTTATGGAGTTGTTTCACTTAGGAACATTAAAATTCACTTTTTTTGTTGGTATGTTTTGAAATGGCTCTATTTCAGTTGTTAGCCAGAGGATCTTTGTGTAAGTCTTCAGCTGAGTACATGAAACTTGGTTTCTGTGGTCAAATGAAAAAATGAACATGTGTAGCCTCTAGCTCTTTTCAAATAATGTCTTCCCTTTAGCAGCTCAGTTCTGCAATGTCTGGTGCTAACTTACAACAACCAGACTTCCTGTCATGGCCAGGCAGCCAAACAGGCATGGAATGAACTGCACAGACCTCAGCACCCCTAAAGTGGTTGATGAAAGTGAATGTGAGATGTAGGTACTTCATCCTTTTCCCAAAGTCAGGTTTATATGCCAACATTTTTGTTTTGTTGCATGGAGCAGAATGCAAATTTTATGAGCACATATATAAATTTTACCCTGTATTTATGTCATTTGGTGGAGGTGCCCTTTAATTTTTAATATGAAAACAGTGGGCAGGTGTACAGCCCCTTGAATTCAGAGCTCATACTGGGAGGCACTGTAACATGGTGCTGTACTGAGCAATCCAGTGAGAAGCTCTGAATTTAGTAGTAATTTATTGTTACTGTACATGCCAGCTCTGTGTGAGCTGATTATGTAAAACCCTGTGGGTTTAAAAGGTGCACTTCTCTAAACCTTGTGTCAGTCACTCAGCTAAATCCCCAGAGGACCCCTTGGAAAGCTACTCAGGGGTGCTTTCTCAAGGTGCACCACACTGTCTCTCACGTTTCATCCTTGTAACTGTTTTCAGAAGTTTTGTGGCTTGTCTCTAATAACTTACTTGGGCTGCTGAATGTCTCACTAAACATCTCTGTTTATATGAGCTGAATTATTTTCCCTGCCACATCTGGGCTGCCATGCTGCAGGACATTTCTGCTTTCTTGTGACTTTGTCCTCTGAGAGAAACCTCACCTTGTTCCCTCTAGAGTCACGTGTGATTTGTGTTTCATTCCTGCTCTGGAAAAAGAGGCTGTTAAAACACACCTTGGGTAGTTAATATTTAATTCTGCAGAAGTGAGAGCAGAGCTGTTGTCCTCACCATGAAATACATTTGCAAAAGGATACTAAAGGCTTCCTTCATTCCCTGGGCACTCATTTGCACACAGCCTCTTTTGCAGTGGGCAGTTTCTGCCTTTCTAAAATGAAACCTACTTTGGAATATTTTGTAATGCAAATTTTTGAGGAAAAAAAATCTGGTTCTGAGTGTGGAATGTTGCTATACATGTATACAGATGAAAATGCAATTATATTCATAGAGAGAATGGCCACCCCATGTCTTGGTGCACACAGTTTGGATGATCAGAGCCTCTTATTTTCTTCTTCAAAATATTGGCAGTAGTTTCCCTTAATCCTTCTTGAGACTTACTGAAGTAATGCTCACAGCATGATTTCTGACTCTCTAAGCCTCCTCTGAATCTCTCCATAGGCTTTTTCTTTTCTTTCATTAAGTACATGACTGAGCTCTGATCCAAGCACCATTTGTGGCCACAGACGCTGAAAGTCTCCTGAGGAATCCGGGCTTTGAATCAGGAATGTTATCTTACAGAACTCTGTAGTCTGTAGTGGCAGATTCAGGTAAACTTTTACACTGTTAATGTAGAGTTTTCTATCAAGGGTACCTTGGTGGGTTGACAACCTGTAAGGTTTTTTGACCCATGCATTTATATACAATCAGCCTGATGTTCCTACCTAACATTGCCTGTCTTGACCAAAGGTCTTCTTGCAAACTCACCTTCCTCTAGTGAACTCAGGTGGACACTTCCAGCTCCCAGAAGGTGCTCTGCTGGTGGCACTGGCTGGTTTTCAGCAGGGTCTGTTCCCTAACCCACCTGTCTGTTCAGGTGCTGGATGGTTGTGTTCCCACTCAGAGGTGGCTGGTGGGTGACCATTGTGGCAGACAGAGCCAGAACTTCTCTCTGTAAATAGCAGTGCTGGCTCTGTCATGGAATGAGGAGCAGAGTGTTGTGTATAACAATATAATGGGTTTTTTTTCACAGTTCTCCTCTTGACATAGTTTTCTACCTTTGGTTATCTTGTATCATGTCGTCCCGTCTGCTCGCACAGCACCTGCTGTAGTGAAATGCAGGTTCTGTTTTACCATCTACCTCCAAGTGTGACTGAAGGAAATAATGTAACAGGAGTTTGTACCTGCAAGTGTGTGACTGAACATGATCACTGCTGCTGGGTTGTTTGAATGGAGAACAGTGGAGATGCTGAGGATCAAAAATTTACTGTTAAGTTCGTGGCAGTAAAGATCTCTGTCAGGTGCCCTGGAAGGCACTGAGCTATTAATCTGTGCAGTATTAGAAAAGTATCTATGTAGTAGTGTAATGATCCACTGAATTCACTGATTTGCCAAACAACACACAGCAGCAGGAGCTGAAGTTCGGCGGCTTCAGGCTCTGAAGTGCCTCATCGGAGCCTGAGACAGTTGGTAATTGAAGGTGCCTTGGAGCCTGGTCTCCTTAAAGAGCCACTTGAGGGAGTTGTCAGAATAATCCGTGACTGATGAGGCTGGTAAGGAGATCCTTTCAACCTGGGGAAATAGTCACATCAAGGAGTGGATGAAATGTAAACTAATTGTGGATTTTAGAGTGGCACTAGACTTCTATAAATTGTTTGGCTGATGACTGGCTGTGCTGGGGGAGTGCTCTCCTTGTCTTGCTGGATGTGAATCAATATCTCTACAGAGCATACATGTTTCCTTAAGAAGTATTTTAGTCTTCTTTCACTTTTCTTGTGGAAATTGCACCTGCAAGTGCAATTTTGATTTGATTTGACTCTGCAAGGTGCATCTGTCCAGGTCCCTGCTTTTTTTTGGTGTATCAGGCCCCAGGAATACGTGTCTATGAAGCCAGGGCAGGATATGGCTCTGCAATTTGCATGTGGGATTGAGAAGGAGGAAAGCTCCAGTATTTCAAGGCAGTACAAAAATAGTTTGTCTGAAGTGCTATGCCTGCAGTTCTGGCATAGGTATGAAATTACATTTTAATTGTTCAGCAACAGATTGTGCTGTAAAAAGTTCACAGTAACTGTGTAACAACTAAGTTGGTGCAGTTGATTTACCAATCTGAGTCTGAAACATGTTGCAGCTTTTCCTGGCCTGCTCCTTTCTCAGTGTAGTTGGAATCAGCCATTCTGGGGTTACTGGGCTTCTCATGGAGGGTGCCAGGTGACTCCGGAGTACCTGTGGAGGATGCAGAGCTTAGTGCAAAGCCAGAATTAATGCTTGGTGTTCATAATTCTCTCTTCTCCCTTTGATTCTCTACATTGGCTTTTCTTCCAATAATGTAGAATAATACATCCTAACCAGCACTATGAAATGTCATTAAAATACATACAGGTAGTTTCTATTCATTTTCTGAAACTATAATGTGTATTATATCTTTATTTCTGTAAAAATCTAAAGAATGTGTAAGAAAACTTGTGTTTTGTACGTGTTTCATTTATTTTCTAAGGAAATGCAATGATACCTTGCCCAAATTTTGCAGGATGTATAGAATACGTTGCCTGAAGATAATAAGGATGTTAAATTTTGAATTTGATTTTTTTAATAGAAACACTTCTTTCTCCTCTTTTTCACCCAATTTTGTTATCTTGCTGAACCATTCCTCTCTTTACTGAATGTTTATCAATTAGGATATAGTGAAACTCTTTCTGAAAAAACAGTTGGAGAAGCAATAACAGGTCTATGCATACAAAAATCCTTGTGCCACTATGTATATACACATAGGTTCATGCAGGAGAAGGGGATAGTGGGGTTGAAATGCAAGGAGAAGGACTGTAGTGAGTGTGTGTAACTGAGGGAGCACATTGGGTAAGTCTGTGTGCTTATTTCAGAGGTCAGTGTGAGGTAAGAGCCCCTGGAAATGACAACAGCAGTGCAGGTTGTGAAATCTCTTTTATCACTGCTTCTAGTTTGTACTTTGAGTGGGCCTTTTGTTGTGTTGTTCATGTGTGTGGATTTAGAGGAGTCTGAAAGGAAAGGTGTGATTCACTTTGAAGTTAAAATCGTGTTTTTTGTCAGGAATTTGTGGGGGAAGAGAAAGCAGAAGAGGTGACTGGGGTTGCACTTGCCAATGGTTAGAATGAGCCAGCCTGGTGTGCAGTCCCATGCCATTTACTGCAGCCATGCAACCTCCTTCCCTCTCCATTTGGGTACTTTCTATGTCTGCATTCTGTTTCTTCTCTGTTGAAATTAATGTAAATTCGTGGCTTTAGATTAACTTTTTTAGATGGTGACATTTAGGATGGTAATTTAGATACATCTTTGGGGATCCAAGTGAGACTCTGAGTGGTAAGGGGCTCAGAGTCATTATTAGGAGCTTTTGGTTCCTGGCCATTTATAGGCACAATGTGAATTTATTTTAGGACCTTGCATCTAAATTTAGGAGTCTTGACCAATCAGATACGCAGATCTTAGGAGATGTTTTTGTGGTTTGAGAGGGAGGCTGAGGCATTAAAACCTCTACCTTGAGAATAATGATGATTGGAAAAATTCATTTAAGAAATTTGGATTGAATTAAGAAATTAATTTAAGAAATTTAAGAAAGATGCTTGTATCCTATGATTAGTTCAGGTTGACCTTTGAGGTCTCATTTTCACAGTGTAAGTTGTTTAATGACTGTGAGAAAGGAGTGTCTCGTACATGTTTGGCCTGGGATACTTCGCAGAGAGTAAGAAGTTCCAAGATGAATTACTTTTTTGTTATCAGTATTTTGTTGATGACCTTCCTTCCTTGTCTGTCCATGTTGGCACCATAGAAATGCACTGTTAGACAGGTGGAAGCTTTACCATTGTTCAGCTCACCCTTGTCTGGCAGCAGAGCTGCTGTTTCATTTTGTTGTTAATAGTTGTCCATTACTGATGAGGTGCTCGTTTAAAACGGGAGGTTTATATTTTGGCATTCTTAAATGCATGGACAGAAACCCTCAGCTGTTTTCCTTGGATCTTGCTAGGTCTGATAAACACATTTCAAGAGCAGCCATGAAATGTTTTTCTTCACTCTTCGTCCTGTAGCTTGTAAGTCAAGACTGTCCAGAAGTGGAAAGAGCTGTTTATTTCTCTGGTCCACAGGCAGAGCAAAACCACTTCCTCAGTTTTCTAATAAGTATCTTATCTTGAGAGCACACATATTTCTATTTCAGTGCTGTCTCACTCCTGTTCTGCAGACCCTGTAGCAAGGGTTTGAAAAAAGGGAGCTGACTTGGAAAAGTGTGTTCTTGTGCAGGGTTCCCATTCTGCTGTGCTCCACTGCATACCCGTGTTCTCTGGAGAGCCACGAGGTAAAAGTGATACAACAGGTTATGTTAAATAACACACATCTCTCTGGAGCTGGCCATGAGGAAACTCCCAGACATTTTAATTATTAAGCTCAATTTTCTCTTTATATTCCTACTTCAGATATTTTTGTTGAAAGTACCAGTGACTGTACTAGCTGACAAGGTTAGCTGGCTATCTAAGATGTATGTGGGTGGTTTGGGTGGGTAAGGTAGAATTGTATCTTTTCTTATTTCTTTCTGAACAGTTGTCATGACAATTGGAAAATTACTTGCTTAGAGTTAATGCCATTTGTGAAATCACATTTTCTGTGACCCAAAGGGCCATGTGTATGCACCTTGTCCATGGAAAATCAGTGATAGTGAAATAATAAAAACATGACACGTTCTTCTTCTTCTGGTCAATTTCCACTATTTGTTACTATTTATTTGTGGATTTTGGATTGCAAGCTGGCACAATTTGCATTTCTTGTCCAATACAGATCTGCATATATATATATATATATATATATATATGTTTTATATGTGTGTGCATACTTTGGGTTATCTATATTCCCATTTCAGGCTCTGCAGTTGTACTGACTGAATGTTGTTTCCTTTCAGTGGATCTGATGGAAATAAAAGAAATTCGCCCAGGAAAGAATTCAAAGGACTTTGAACGTTGCAAAGCAAGGCACAGAGAAGAACACTGCTTTACTGTTTTTTATGGTACCCAGTTTGTCCTCAACACCTTAAGTTTAGCAGGTACTTTTATCTTCTTTCTTTCTTTCTTCTTTAAAGCTACCGACTGAACAAGTCAAACACATTGATGGAACAGGAATGCACAGAATACTGTGGTTTTAACTTCTGCAGTTCAGGAGTGCACCAGATGCTTAAAATCTGAAGCCAGACCTTTTACTCAGCCCTTCTTGTCTGTGACCTGCTACATTTGGAATGTCTCACTTTCAAGTGACGCGTTGTGCGAGCGTCACTTCTGATTTTTTCTAGCAAGGCAGACTTTTGCTGGTAACTCCAGTACGGTTTTCAGCACTGAAGTGCAGAGGTAACATTGCCTTCTTTAAAGACAGCTATTCAGTGTGACCAAAATGTTGTCCTAACACTTTTAGTCTGGCCAAAATGATTTTGGATATAATAGCCATTAAAAGTTACACAGAAATTTTCTTATCGCCTATGAGCAATTGCAGACAATTTGGAAAAAAGAAGTTTTAGTTTGGCTTATTTGTGTGCATGTCGCCTGATAACACTAAACTTCTTCCAAATAAGTACTAGGAGACCATAAATAAAATATGGAAAGTGATAAATTTAAAATGAAGAGACCTGTGTGAAACAAAGAGAATTTGTACCGTGTATCTATAGAAAGGGTTGGAGCACTTTTTTATTGCAGGCAAGATTATCCAGGGTCACAAACCCAAAGATTTTGAAATGAAAAGGGATTATAAATTTTTACAGTACAGGCTGAATACAATTTCTAACTAGTGGAATTTACAAAGAGATTTCTTTTCTAAAAAGTTTGTAATGGGTCATTGGTTTAGAACCATACAGACGATTTATTTGGAGTCGTAGTTCTCTCTGTCCTGAGCAGGAACATGCTTACCCATTTAAACCCTTAACTTAATTGCAAAATCTTAGTGTGAGAAAAGGAGAGTGCTTTGTAAATGTTTAAATACTGACAGCTTTTATTTTTTATTATTTATGGGATGAATTTCTTATAGATTGCAGTATTAGAAGACAAGGGTTTTGCAAGACAAGACTGCTTGTGACTAATCCATTCTTAGAGGCTTTTAACTTTAAATAAGTTTTACCATTGTTGACTGAAGCCTGTGAAATTTTTAAGTGTCTGTGCTTACGTGCAGCTATGCCAGGGACTTCAGCCTGATTTCCTCTGACAGCCCCCCCAGTTCTCAAAACAGGCCTCTGCCAATACTTTGAAAACACTTGGTACCACGAGCTGTTGAACTGCAGAAAAACATGATATAACTTTCAATTAAGGGGGAAATCCTTTTCCTTGTTGAAGGGCTTTGTCGTTGTTTGTTAAAACAATATAAAAGAGGTGTTCCTTGAAGGGAATGGTAGCTATCATAAAGGGCAGAATTGTCTTGGGAGAAGAATTGGTTTGGCAGTGGTAGTGGGTGTTCTTTCTGAAACTGTGACTAATTGAAAAACATTTCCATGGGGAGCTGAGGCTGGGCTGCACTTCATCCTTGGGGGATAAAGCATTGTTTGAAAGTATGTTTAAATAAAATGTAATCTTCACCTTTTGAGAAACTGGTTTGCTTTGAAGGGTGATAAAAGTTTTCAGCTCCTGTGTGAAAATAATTTTTCAGAGCTGGTTTAATTGAAGAATGCCTTCATGCAATTTCAGAGCCAGCCTGCTAAATCAAATGGACTTTGCCCAGCTGAGGGCTGTAAAGATTGCAGCTTATACAAGGTTCTTTCAGCCTAGCTGGTATTTCCTAGGGAAAGCTGTGCCCAGCAAGCATCTTGCTTCTGTTGGGTTGAAGAATTACCAAATGAAATCATGATAAATGGTGGGAAGGACTCTTCAGGTTTGGGAAATGGAAAGGCAAACTAAATTTTAAGCAAAACAAAGCAGTGATGTTCTAATTTGCAAGATGGAGAGGAAGATGTACCTGGCTTCTAGCTAGGCCACATAAGGAATTTTAGAGCTTTTTTTGACTCGTATTAAAATGTTTTATATACTCTACAGCAGTTTTGTACATTGCTTCCTTTCTGTTTGTCTTGCAGAAATTTAGTCTGGAAAAAAATCTGTGTTGAGAGGCATGGTTAAGAAGGTGATTATGTCAAAAGCCAGTGTATTGCAATTTTGCTGTAGGTTGCTGGGAATATAATGAACCAGCTTTATGCTATAGCAGTACTGAGTTCTTTTGCCTGTGCCCTTTAAGTTGCTCTGATCTGGGTCCTGGGCTTTTACCACTTTGGAGACAGAAGATAAGAAAGTTAATTTTGATTGTGTTACCACAGGAGCTCAGCAGTAGTTTTATAGTGTTTTTGCTGAAATACTGAAACTTTCCTACTCTGATAAACCATGTTCTAAAGCAGGTATTTTTGTCAGAGCTTACCTACCCCCAAATTTATGCTGTTTTTTATTAGTTTTATTAGTAGCAACATGAAGCTATGCAGTGAAATTTATTAAAGAGGAAGGTAACCTTTATATACTAGAGTTATCTAAACAAGTTATGTCTTGATTTTGTGTTTTGTTTTGATGTTTACCATAGCATATAATTTTTTTCAGCTGACTCTAAAGATGATACTGATAAATGGTTGTGTGGCTTGAATATCTTGTATCAAGAGGTCATGAGTGCTCCCACACCTGCGATCACAGAGAGGTACGTGGACATATTTGCACTTGGTGAGACTGGGAATTGAAAGAGGAAAATCTGAATGAAATTTTCAAGGTGCACTAAGAACACTTTTCAGTTCATGTACGACACTGAAACCTCATATGGAAATTCTCAGTGTCTGTTTTGCTATGTAGGTGCTCTGAAGTCACACTCTGCCTCATACACTAATGTGAACTTGCAATTCACCTTGTTCTGGGCACTCAAAACAAAATCTCTTCATGAGGTCACAAGAGCAGCTGGTGTTTGTGTGTTGGCTTCTTGGAAAATTCAAAAGTCAGCCATACAAAGGTGAAACTTCACCTTTTTATCCTTGAGAGGATGTTGTGTTTGAGCTGCTCAGGCTCAGATTGCCGGTTCTGTGGACAAGGTTTAGTAATGTCTCCATACCCCATTGCTTTTCATCACTGCTGGCATTTCTGTTTGTGGCCACTGCTATTGGTGAGGATATGCTCTTCCCTCACTTGCTCCCTGACCAAATTGTGCCTTTGACACTGGTGTTGTCAAACAAGAATAATTCCTGTTGAGGCTGAAGATCAGATTAGCAGTGTATTCATCTTTTGGATCAAAATTGTGTATGTATTTATTTACTGTTAGTGCAACTAAAAATATTTTACTGTGCATCTAAAACTGACATGCACTGTAATGAGGATTTTCTTTAAATTTCTCTAAACCTCTCTCTTTTCCATCTAGTTTTTCATTTTTATGCATCTAACAGATATTTGAGCCAGCAGCTCAAAGAAAAGTCTGTCAGAAATCATTGACTTTATGGAGTTAGTCCAGTTTAGATTAGCTGAAGTTTTGGCTCACTTTATCTTCTTACTTTTTTACAGCTTCTGGTTACTCATTCTTTTCTGTCCTGCCCACCCTTCCCCTTCCTGTGTTGTTTATGTGAATTTACAATGCAGCAGAAAAGTACATATTTACAAATGTGGTTAAAAAAACTAGCTAGATCCTTGAATGCTGCACTGGTGTTAATGTTTTTGCTTTGCAAAAAGAAATGAGTCTTAAGACTTTTAAGTGTTTTTATTCTGTTTTGTCTATGGATTTTTAAATGTCATTGGTTGTATATTCTTTATAATTCTTAGATTTTTTTTTCTCTCCCTCTTCTACAAGCTGGCTGAGAAAGCAGATCTATTCTGTTGATCAAACTAGAAAAAATAGGTAAGAAGCTCTGTCTTTTTTCAGATGTTCTTAGTGAATCTTTGTTGCAGATTCTAACATAGAATGAAAAGAAATAAAGAATTCATTGTCCAAAATATGGACTATGAGATCCCTGAAAATTGCATTTGCCCTTGCTTTAGCAACTTGTGTTTTGCCTTTTGCTAAATACAATGTGTTTGTAGCATTCCCTCAGGTTTATGTACATGGTATAATGAGGAAACAAATGCTGACTACTAAGTATTTTAAATTATAGCCTAAAATTACTTTGCCAGAATGAGCAATGTGTTTTTGTAGAGATTGAGCTCAACTGGCCTGGCCATGGGCTTGTCTCTGCCTTGTATCTTAACAGACCAAAGGCAAAGTATCACCTCTGACTTGGTGCTTCTCATGTGAAAGAAGTCCCAGGGGTTCTAGCTCCCAGTGTGCTGTGTAGCTTCATGTGTTTGAGTTTCAGTAGTTCCTTTCAGGTCCATGTGTGATGTGGCTTTGTAGCTTTTACACACAAAGGAGACTTTTTAAAAAAATGAGTTCAGCTGCACATCTCTCCTTAGAATTGCCAGAAATCACGCAACACTGAGAAGAATGTTAACTTTTCCTCCCTTCTGTGTTACTGTTTCACCATGATTTTTCTCTTTGTCTGGAACATGCATTTTATTCTTAAGTAGAAAAGCTCATGCTTTCCCTTTTGTGTACACCTTTTTCCTAAAAGCAAACTGCAGTGAGGTGTTTCACTGTGACTGAGGCCGGGGTGTTGCAGGAAATCACACCCTTGTGCAGACAGCCTGTGGCACTGTGCAGGGTGAGCTGAGACCCCATTTCAGAACTGTGTTTCCTCAACTGACCACAGTCCCATCCTTTACTGGATATTGACTGATGCATTTTGAGAACTAACCCTGCAATGGGGATGTGTTGTTGGGGCTCACAAAGCAAAAGCAAATGTTAGGATGGAGCAGCTGTGGCTGACAGTAGGTGTCTGCTGAAGAGGCTTCATTGGTTGCTTTAGGATGATTTTATTGCTGCAAGGCAGCTTGGTTGGCACCAAGGACACTTGCACTGTGGAGGGGGCAGCTTTTCCTTCTCTTCTTAGATGATTCATGCTTTTACAAAAATTCAGGAAAGGAGTTTGGACTGAGGTGTGTTGTGTTCAGAGCTGTGGTTTTTAGGGAGGTTAATTGTAAAGGTTAGGCAACCAGGCAAGTCCTATTCTGCAGGTGGAATTTTTTTTCCAGTGGTAACGAGGTCCCAGTTCTTTGTTTTCTCTTGCGCTTGTCTGGCCAGAGGAAATTGCTTGTGCTTGGTGTTTAGTGTACAAATGGAGTGCTCATTCTTGCTTCTAATAGTGTTTTTTTCCAGAGGTCTGGCGACGAGGCGGAAAGACAGGAATTTCCTGAGTTCTAAACTGGCTTGGGCATGGACTTTGGCTTAGTTCCTTCTCGCTTTGCCTCTTTCCCTCTTGCACAATGGAGATGAGAATATCTCACGAGGTAGCTGCTTGCATAGACACTGTAGAGTGGAAGTGTTACTTTCATCTATGTGCTAATTGGTTTTGATGCTCTCAGGCAACTCCGTTCTGACCCTGTGTTTGCAGAGGTTTAATGGCTTCTGAATTGTTCTTTAGGTCAAGGCAGAGTCCTTCAGTCTTGTTTTGTAGGGTACTGTTGGTGTTGCTTTAATATTTTGTGGGCTTCAGCAATAGGACCCACAGGTCTCGTACCTGTGTTCTGTTGACTTGCTGCCTTGCTGTCATCTAGAAAACTTTGGGTTTTGAAGTGTTGCTGGGATATCACTGGGTATTCTGAAACTCTGCAAAAGGAACCAGCAGGGCTGTGTAAATGGAGCTGGAAGGGAAGACTTGGTTGGGAGAGGAGAATGAGATCATGTTCAGATGCTGCAGAAGGGAAGAGTCTCGCTGCTGAAAATCAGCATTAATAGTCTGAATAACATCTGGGGAAAAAGGTTAAAATGGTGTTGAAAATTGGGGCTTTTTATTTTCTATTTGTGCTCATCTGTTTGGTACAGCCTTTGCCTCATGTTTTCTGTGTCTGTAATCCATTTTCAGTGAAAGAAAGGCTGCAGTTCATCTGACTGTGTATAAGCGTCTACATTTGAGCTGATCATCTAGATCTGATTAATTGCTGAGAGAAATACATATCTATACAACATGGGTCTTTTAATTCCAAATTAATTGAAATGACTATTCCTCCATGTGTAGCTTGCTTCCATGTAGGTGTTAAGTTTATGTAAGTTTACAGGTATGTGAGATGAGCTCTACCCAAAATGTTTCAATAGTCACATTTTTGTGTTGATAGAAAATATATGAGAAGCTGACTAGACACAACACAACCGTGGTGATTTTGATGTCTTTTTTTTCTCCTTTTTTCCCCCCAGTATCAGTCTTAGAGAGCTGAAAACTGTCCTTCCCCAAGTAAACTTCAAAGTGAGCAGCATGAAGTATTTGAAGGATAAATTTGCGGTAATTACCTGATTATTTAAATATGTTTGGTATTATCTGATAAGTGTTGATGTTTCTTTTTTGGACATTTCCTATTTTTTGGCTCATATCATGTAAAGTTAAATAAATTATATTGATTAATTTGTCAGCTTGGCTTTGCCTATATCTGAAGGTATAAAAAATAAAGGCATAGGTGTTCCTTCTTTTCATTGTGTGATTGACCAAAGCCAACATTTTGAGCTCCAGTACTGTGCAAGTACATAGTAAAATATTTTATCTTTCTTCTACAGGAATTTCATCTTATTTTTTTTTCCTCAATATGATCAAATAATAACCTCTCCAACTAATGCCAATATTAATAACTTTTGAAGGTCGTTCCATTCCTACAGGAACCTTGAATGTCCCCACCCTTTCCTACTTTCCAACTCTCCACCCTTAAAGCAGACATTCTTGCTTCTGCTGCCTCAGCTAACAATGAGTAAATGAGGCTCTGCTTCTCTCTCAGTCATGGAAATGGAGTGAGGGTGCAAAATGCAAGGCCAAAGATGGGAGATAGGAGTACTATGTCATAAACCAACATCTGTTTTCTTGTTTGTATTCTTAAAAACATAAATAAATTTAAAAATCCAAGTGGGTAAAAATAAATAAAGTTGGAGTAGAACAGACTGTGAGAGAGAATGCCAACTGGAGTAAGAGTAACTTGTTCATTGTGCCACTGCAATTCAGGGAGTTCTAAATTCTCTGCATGCTACTTTCTGTTGTAGGAAATAGGTGCTCACAAGGAAGAACTTACTTTTGAACAATTTCATTTGTTCTACAAGAAAATCATGTTTGAACAACAGAAATCGGTAAGCTTTTCATAAATAGTCTTCATACTGTTCAACTGCTGCATCAGAGTAGTGAGAGCAGGTTATCTTTTTGCTACTGATTTTCTTTTTTTCTTCATTCTTGTACCAGAAAAAGGGTGCAGTGCTGTAGTCAATGTGTAGATAACAGTCACTATCAGCAGTTGGCCTGAGGAGATGAGCAAATCATTCATGCTGTTTCTTGTGTGTTGGTAGTAGAGATAGGCACAGATATTAGTGGGGTTTAAGGAGGAATTCTTTTTGTGAGTTTGTTCAGGATGTTGAATGTGTTTTCATTAGGTTTGGTCTGGTATTTTTTACTGGTAGAGCCAATTCCAGATTACCAGCAGCAAGTCCACTAGAGGACATGCATCAGGCACTCCTTGGAAGGCATAAATGCAGTGGAAATTAATTTTAGCTAATTTAAGTGGGCAACTACTTGACTACTGTTTCCTTGTATTTGCTGTACAGAGTCGTGAAACTGGTGGAAACTGCACACTTTTAGTGACTCTGAAAGTTAGGAACCATTTAAAACTGTGTAAAAACACATAATTTGAAATTACTTGCATGAATGTCTTTGTTTACTATGCGCTTATTGTGGATTCAACTTTAATTTTGCAGATGCTAAACTAGAAGCTTCGATAGTTAAAGTCAGTGCTGATTTTCTGGCAGTAGAGCTTGTGCTGTTTAAAAGTGATGCTGAGATCATGGTGAAGTGATAAAAAACCTAGATTAACTGACAGGGTTTTAGTTTTGGCCATGAAAGTTGTGTTAATTAGCTTGAGCAGAAAGCTGAAGAGTAAAGCACACAGTAAGGAGCCTCTCTGACTTCCTTAAGGTCCTGTTATTGCCCTGTGTGAATCATTGCAAAGAAACTTCTCAATTTGCTTACAAGTGCTTTGGGTCATTTGATAAGTTTCCTGCAATCTCTAACGATGCTATACCAAGCTAGAAACAATTTAAGTTTTATATTCACTTGAATAAATGTGATGGATGATACTTAATCACAGTTTTTCTGGGATATCAAACTGTAAAAGCTCCCCAGAAATCTGACTGTTTGTATAAGTTGCTTTTTCAAAGCAAGTATTTTGTCTGAGAATTGTGTTCACATTGAAAGGCCTGAAGTGCAGTTGCCAGTCTTTGCAGTATGTTTTTTTCTTATGCATTTAATTAAAAATCTGTCTTCCCAACTTGTATACAACTTCTTTAGAGCAGAAAGGCATTAATTTCCCCTTTCCAAACCAATGGACATTATTAGATGGACTTAGATAGAAAATTGGATATTCTGTTATTATTTATCTTTTTTTCCCGTTTTTTTACATTTGTTCTTTTTTGTTTGTTTGTTTTTTGTTTCTTTAAGATTCTTGATGAATTCAAAAAGGATTCCTCTGTTTTCATTCTTGGGTGAGACTCTTAATTTGTATTATTTTTCTGCCTTTTCATATGTTTGTAGTGCTGCAGGATTGATTTTAATTACCTCACTGGTTTTCTTTTTTTGTTTTAATTTTTTTTGTTCTGATGTTTTAGTAAGTGAAAAGAAATCATGAATATTTTTGCATTCAGAAAGGTGAACTTACACTGGAAGTAACTCCTGGTGATTGTTTTTTACTTTCTGACTACAAAAATGGTATGGACTGAAGTTGCCTGTCCTCTGATTTTATAAAGAGCTGAATGAAGCTATAGAAGGACAATTTGATGCAGAGATTTTTGTTTCAGTCTGGAGAGTGGTGTGGTGCACAGGCTTTGCCTAGACCTGAGCTGAATGCTGATAGTAATGGTTTCTGCATCTTCCACTTGATGGACTTGAAAGTTTAAATAAGATGTGTACAGCATGAAAAGTCCCAGGCATTGCTAACCCATTGATTGTGGTTTAAACTGGTTTATCTTAGTTTTGAATATGACACTAACAGATTAAGGAAGTAACTTTAAAAGTTTGCTCTGAGTGTACTGAATATTTCCTTAGCTCTGGGTCATGTAATGAATTAAACTGAGGCTGCTTAAAAGTACAGATTTACAAGACCTTCCTGGTACCAGATGCTGCTGTGTTTGTGACTTACAGAAGACAGATCAGTGTTATTTTTTCTTGGTGCAGCTGCACCTTGCCCCCTTTTTGAGAAGATTTTGGTTTATCACAGTAATTCATCTAAATATTACAAAGAAGAAATTACTTGTGAAGTGTAATAGTGGGGTAATTTAAAAGAAGCTTTTCCATGTGCCTCAACTAAACTTACCAACACCCTGGTCAAAGTTAATGCAGCTCCTTTGCTACAAAGCAGTGATTACAGATTTGGTGCTTTTCCCAATGAATCCTCTCAAAATCGGGAATCCAGGAGGGCCAAAACACAGTAATTGGATAATACAGTATTACAAGCCTACTCTAAATCCCATTGAAATTATAAAAAGTCTCTCGCTGGTGGCAGCACCTTTATACTGTAAATCCAAGATACAAACCCAAGTTGTCTTCTGCTGTAACATCTGATTAACCTCTCTTATTTCTTTAGCTTCACTTTCCCTTTCTTTTTTTAAAGAAATACTGACCGTCCAGATGCTTCAGCAGTTCACCTCCATGACTTCCAGAGATTCCTGCTACACGAGCAGCAGGTGGGAAGTTACAGAAATACTGAACTCTTTTTCTTGGAGTTGTATCACAGAATTTCATGCTCACTTAAAAGAATTGTGAAGATTCATAGAATATGATTGATGCCACTGTAATAGTGGGCCTTGGAATGATTTCTCCTTTGTTGCCATTGAAGTCCACAAGAACTGTTATATTTCATCTATATAAAGCCTCTGAAGGTGCAGCAGAGGACAAGATGGAGGACAAAGTAAATAAGGTTTTAACAAGCCTCCACTTAGTAATGTAGATAAACAGGCAAGGTTAGAAGTAAATGCTGTGTGCAGTCAGAGATAAATGCCTTGGCTTGGTCACTGCTGTCACCAGAGCAGCATTGGGGTAGTGCCTTGGCCATGGCCCTGTTTTTGCAGCTCTCACATTGCTGTCTCCCTGCATTCCAGTCAAAGGTAATTTCTATTGAATGGAGCCAGTTAGATGTCCTGTGCCAGCAAGCAGATAAGGATGAAGGCAGGGACTGGAACTGTGTCTTCATGGATTTCTATAATGTTATTTAGCACAGACTCCATGTGAAAAAGTGATGCAGTATTTGTTAGGCACTGCTGAGCTCCAGGTTTGCAAATGTGATTGAAAAGTGGGACCTACATTTCCTGTGTAAGCTTGCTACTTTCTTTTTCTCCCAATTTCACTGTTTTCAAAGGATGTTCAGATTACACTTAGAAATGAGAGACACTATAGTTAAGGCATGTCCAAGGAGGCCAGCTTTTTTCTCCCTGTCAGTGCACACATGTACTTACGTAGTGTGTATCTGTAGATCTCTTGTTTGGTTTTTGTGAATAACACCACTTCTAAAGTTGTTTTTTTACTGTATTGCAATTATCTGAAGGAATCTTGGGCACAGGATCTCAGTAAAGTCCGAGAACGAATGACAAAGTTTATTGACGACACTATGAGAGAAACTGCTGAACCTTTCCTCTTTGTTGATGAGGTGAGATAATGGTACTTTGTAGTAGTTCTCATAGACTTCTTTCACAGAATTTTTGCTGGGTGGCAGGACCTCTAGGCCCCTCGTGCTGCATTGCTGGGTTTCTTCTATTTCTCATAGGGTAAAAATGTTTAAATTCAGTCTCTCTCTTGGTATTGTAGTTCCTCGCTTACCTATTTGCAAAAGAAAACAGTATTTGGGATGAGAAATATGATTCAATAGATGTGCAGGACATGAATAATCCTTTGTCCCACTACTGGATTTCTTCCTCTCATAACACGTAAGTTACCAGAAGCCCCCTTGTCTATCCCAGTTCAAACAAATGTAGCAATGTGAGAAAGACAGTAAATTATGCCAGAAATGTGCTGTGTGGATGTGTGAAACCTTTCTGCAGTGTGGTATAAATGTGGCAAATAGAGTTTCTGGGACTCTTTTTCCCCTTCCTCATAAAGATCTTACAGGTTTTGAGATATAATTCAGCTCAGCAGCCAGAAAACCCAAGTCGTGGTAAAAAATAAAAAATATTGAGTTGAAACGGTTCTGAAAGCCTCTCTCTGTTCAAAAAATTATTGAAGTGGCTTCTTTTTTTTTTTTTCAAGCACCAATAGCTTCATTGAGCTCATGTCAGAATTCATTAGTTGTACAAAGTTTGTGATGATGAGTTTGAACTGCCTTCAAATGAAGGGGGATTTGCTCATCTGGCATTGTAGTGGAAAAAAAAGATATAAAGAGAGGGAGGAGAGATGAACAAATAAAATAATGCAATAAAGTTCGTATGGATATAGCAGGTCTATTTTCAAGTATAAGGTGTGATATTACTCTAAATACCTTCCACATCCCTCCCACATCCTCATGCATGACCATGATGAGGTTTAGGTGGGTTTTAGAGCTCATGATTTGCTCTATAGAAGAATGTCAGAGGTGGTTGGTATTTAGACTGGGCCTTTAACCTCCTATAATTTGGTCCATTCAAAAACCTGAGAGCATTAGGTTCAGCAAAGTCTGGTTCTTCCATCAGAATTAAAAAACCAAACCAGACCAGCAACAAAATGACAACAAAAACAATCAACATACATTGCCCATGACAGGAGGCAAAATGTCACCCAGTGAGTGAGTGAGAACTGGTTGAAGTTAACTGCCTTTCTTAACATTTCCTTTTACTCCTTAGATACCTGACAGGAGACCAGCTTCGCAGTGAGTCCTCCACAGAAGCTTATATCAGGTGCCTCAGGATGGGATGTCGGTGTATTGAGTGTGAGTAAAGAGCTGGTGGAGTGCTTTGTAACATGTTATCTGTACAAGTAGTTTCCCCTGTTTACCAAGAAAGAAAAAAGAACTGAAATCAAGAACTGTTTGTTTTCTGAATTTGAAGTTAGTCATATAAAAATCACTGATTCCTTAAATTGTTTTTCTTATGTCTCAGCAATGCCTCATCCACTTCCTCTGATTCTTGTTCCCAGGCAGTTTTGAGAGAGTCTTCCTAAATCTCCTCTCACTTTACACTAAAAATTCATTCCTGAATCTATATGAAAGCTTAGGATTTAAGCTGGAGTACTTGTGTAGCATAGATAGTTTATTTTCTTCATTGTAATACAGACAAGCCTAAGGCACAGAGATTTTTGTGATATGGTGCCTTTTGTCATCCTGTTTAACTTGCTTGTAAATCAGTTAATGTCTTTGTTTTCCAGCAATTGTGTATGTGTTTTCAGCTCTGTGTTTGTGTTCCTTATTGAGAATTTTCACTTTAATTTCATGTTGTTTATTTGACTAATGCAAAATGTATCTCAAATTAGAGTTTCAGGGTTGAAATCAACAAAAGACAGAAGCTCTCAGCTTGTCACTTGTTGGAGTGTATTTATCCCTGGAAAATTACTGTAGACTAATAGGTTGACACTATAGCTGTCTGAATCTCTTGTTTCCAGATTCCCACATAATAATGCTTCGGGAACATTTTGTACTGTATTTTATTTGTCTTGCTCTTAAGTAAACTGTTTCCTCTGTGAGATATATAAATTCATCTGATAGAATGTTTTATTAGAGCATTAAGGTCTATGAATCAGTGTATAGAACACTGAAGTTTTGGATGTATTCTTCTTAGCAGAGTCCTTTAAGGAGCTACCTGGTCTCTTACTTTTTCCACTGCTTGTGTTTCCTAGTGGATTGCTGGGATGGTCCTGATGGGAAACCCATCATTTACCATGGATGGACACGGACAACAAAGATCAAATTCGATGATGTAGTGCAGGCAATCAAAGACCATGCCTTTGTTACATCTGAGTAAGCTTTGTTTTCCTTCAGCCTCCTTTCATAGGCTTAGACCCTTCTAAGTTTAATTTCTCTGTAATCTAGAGGAAAAAGTAATCAGAGAATAATGGATTCCAGTAGCCTTCATTATTGCCATATGTGGGTCTTTAATAGATGCTGTTTTGAGGAAAAGTCCAATAACCATTTATTGATAAGGAAGATAGTGAGTACTCTAAAATGGTTTCCAGCTCCTTTTTTGGGTCTTCTTTTATTAAGTTGAAAGTGAAACTTCAAATGTGTAATAGTGTGTCTTAAATCTTTTAAAAAGTTAACAAAATAGTACAATTGACAAATAATACATCTGTCAGGTGGTGTTTCTGTTGTAGGGAAGTTCTTAGCTGAGAAGATACAGAACTCATAGCGTATCTCCTGAACTGGTAACATCAGTTTAGATCTGCACCTCTGCCCTTCTTTAAGTTGTGCTGAGATGTCCTTAACATGAAAAACATTACCCAGTAACTAGGGAAGAAATCAAACTGTCAGTGTCCTGATTTCCCATGTTACCACTTGGACACAGAGAGGCAATATTTTCCCATGTGTATCAGTGTCTACACAGGAGCGTTTTGTTAGTGAAAGGCATAACATGGGATGCATTATGGTTTCAGACTCTTCTCAGAGTGAAGGAAAGCAGACATGATTTTGAGGAGAGGAGAAACAAATTTTCACATAATGGTGCTTTAGCAGTGAAACTCTGCCCAAGGAGCCTGGAGGGAATCTTTGTCCTTGCAGATATTTAAATCTTGGCTGGATGAAATTCTGAACAACTTGATCTAACCTAGGAATTGGGCCTTCTCAAAGAAGGGATTAGGATTAGATGGGCCTTCACAGGGCCCTTCTGACCTTGGCAACTCCATGATTGCACAACTGTTATTATTTGTTGTGTCTATATCTTCCTTTTGTCTTCTTGTTTCCTTGAAATATTTTCTCTCATCTGGGGGCTGAGGGAGGGTGTTGTCTTCCTTGCCTTGCCAGCTGTAGCAGAAAGAAATTGTCTTCATTGACCTTGGTTTTGTCCACCAAAGATACCCAGTGATTCTGTCAATTGAAGAGCACTGCAGTGTGGAGCAGCAGCGACACATGGCCAAAGTGTTCAAGGAGGTGTTTGGGGATCAGCTTTTGATGAAGCCTGTTGAAGCCAGTGCAGATCAGCTCCCATCACCAACCCAGCTGAAAGAAAAAATCATCATCAAGGTAGGCTTGCTTTGTGTGCCAGGAGATAAAATAGGAGAACAAGAGCAGGAGCCTGAAATACTGTTTCAGACTTCACAGATTAGTTTCAAGAAACCCCTTGCTTGAAGTGTTTACTGGTTACATTTGGCAGTAATGTAGAGTATTCTGTAAAACTCTGTGTTGAAGTGCTCTTGGTTTCCTTTGCAGTAAGTGTTGGCAGTTCAAGTGCCAGATCAAACATCAGCTCTTTTCTAAAGGTCTTTCAGCTCCTGAAATGTCACTGCTAAATTTCAACAAGGGTTCATTGCTGCAGATGTTCATCACAGACGTTTTACACCATGTGTAAAAATGATAGAAGTATGTTCTTGAATAGGAGGATAGATCAGTATTAGTATTTTTTTTTAAAGACTGCCTTTCATTGGAGTGAAACCCAAAGCTTGTGTGGCTGCACACTGAAGTTGTGAGGATTTCACAAATTGATGAGTCTTTGCTAACACAGTGTGATTTAAATATGCAGTTTAGTGAGTCACTTGTGAAACACAGAGGCACTGCTCTGACAAGGCAGACCCTGTTAGTGTCAGACCTTGTGGGAAGTGCAGGTGTTTTATGAGTTCTGTTGTGCAACAACAATGCAACCCAAAGATTTCTCAGATTGAAACTGTGGTAGAACTTTTCAAATGGCAAAACTTGGTGAAGAATCTCAGGGCTGCTCATGATCTCTGTAGTAAAATAATAATTACTTTTGTCCATGCTTCTGTTTTTTTGCCTTTGTAACAGTATTGCATCCTATGTATTAGATATCTGAATGGAGAAAATAAGGGTAGATAGGTAATAAGAATATGCTTTTGAATGAAAGATTGGAAATAACAGAACCCCACTATACGATGGAAAAATTCTGTGCTTAAGTTTTTGGGGATTTTTTGTTCTCTCCACACTGTCTGTTGTTTCCATGCAGAGCAGAGAAGGGACTTGCATGGGCACATGATTAATAACATGACAGATCTAATTTAAAAGGAATTACAAACTATTATGAGTGTGCACAAGAGAACATCCATATCACTCTGTGCTGTCTAAAAGAACATGGACGAGTCTTTAAATAGATCAGCACCTGCCAGTGAGCTGGTTGTGTTGTTTGGCTTTTGTTTGGAAAATGTTGTCAGTAAACCCTCAGAGGCAACACCTACTTCACTGGCCTGTGAGATTTTTCAGATAGGCCTCTCAAACTGAAATCAGCCAAGAGTAGGCTGTGCAGAACTGAATGTGGTTGAGGTTTGATATGAGATGATTAATCCCATCATTAACTGCAGTTAAGTAGTTAATATTTCCTGTGGCCCCTTGAGACACTTTGTGAACACTCTGAAGAAAGTGGAACTTGACCTCTTTTTTCATAAAGGCTTTTCCCTTGTACTCATTTTTCTCGTAAAAGGGTGAATTCCTCATTCATTTTAATTCCTTATCTTTCCCTTTTGTTTTGATTTTTGTTCCTTATGTGCTACTTCCTGCAGAAGGATTCCTGTTTATCCTTATTTCTTTGTATGTGTCACTTCATGTTTTCTGTTCTCCAAAGAATGGTGAGATCTTATCAAACTACTTGTTTCTTCACTGGTTCAATGATATTTCTAGTAGGTTTTTTTAACCTTTATTATGGGATCTAAATTTCAAAGAAATTAGTTCCAGTGCTGTTGTTCCTTGTGGAACAGCTGCTGTTATGATAATGACAGAAGGTGGCTGTGCAAGGGAGGGAGACACTTCCAGTAACACTGAGTGTGCTGAAACATTGTCACCAATTTTATCTGTGATTCTCTCTGAGTGTATGAATATAGATTTTTTTTTTTCCTGGTTTTTAAGCACAAAAAACTGGGGCCGAAGGGAGACATTGATGTGAACTTGGAAGAAAAGAAAGAGGAAAAGAAGCAACAAGGAGAACTTTACATGTGGGACACAATAGAACAGGTATTATTTCTATGACATCTGCCACAGGTTGTTAATCTGTTCTGTAATACTGAAAATTCACATGAATTTTCTTAATATTTCTGTAAGTAATGTTGTCCATTGAACAGGTGTGGATGAGGGGAAGAAAGTACTTTTTTTATTGATGCACCCTGTTTTGAGATTGTGGTTGAGAGTGGTGAGTGAGTTTCCCTCTGTTAATGGTTTTAATGTCTCTCAACTTTCAGAAATGGACTCGGCACTACTGCGCTATTGCTGATGAAAAGCTTTCATTCAGTGATGATATAGAACAGAGTGCTGATGAAGATTCATCAAAGGTGATGGCTCTGTTTTATTGTTTAAACACGTTCTTTTTATTATTTCAGGTTATTTTAATGTCTACAGATTTGTTTCTTTTTATACTGATGAAATTGTAGTTCTGTATTACTAATATTACTATTAAGTGTGGGGATAAAAAAACTATAAAAGGGTCTTTGCCAACTCTAGTTAACCTTATTTTTAATAAAATAACCTTTTCCCTTGGTTAGTGGAGGCCTTGCAAGAGAAGTACAAGGACAATGAAATATAACTTCAGTACTTCTATACTAATGCTGATGTGTACATTGTCTTTTAAGTATTACTGCTATTCTCAAACTAAGCAGAATGAACTAATGTGTATTGTGTTACTAGTGTGTTACTTAGCTATTATGGATGGTAAACCAGGGTAATTATAAAGGTGATTGGCTGGAGAGCTCAGGCCTAGGAAGAGCTAAAATCCTGAAATAGCAGACTGTTATATATCACTAACAACACGTACTTAGTTTCAAAGTCATAAAATTAGAAATGTGCTATAAAAAGTTCTTATTTTCTGGTCTAGGAGGTGAAACAAACTGAACTGCATTTAAGAGAGAAATGGTTCCATGGGAAAATGAAAGGGGGGAGAACAACTGCTGAGAAACTGCTCCAGGAATATTGTGCTGAAATGGGTGGCAAAGATGGGACATTCCTGGTGAGGGAAAGTGAAGCTTTCCCTGATGATTACACCTTGTCGTTCTGGTATGGTCACTGTCATACAAATTTAATGGGGGATTTGTTGGTCTGGGTTTGGTGTTTGTTCTTCTGGTTGGAACATTATGAGGAATAGTGTCAGGTGGATTTCTGACCCAGAGAACTGTCAAGCAAATTTTCCAGAATACGTTTATGCCAGATTTTAAACTACTGTCAGGTGAAAATTAGTGGTTTTGGTCCTGTAACTTCCCTTGTCAGAATGTTTGTTACTTGTTACTTTGGCTGTTTTATGAGATGATACAGATTTCTTGCATCTTCACAAGTTCCCCAAGCAGTTGACCAGGAATGGATGGGGAAATGCTTCGAAAGAAGAAAATCTGTTACAAACCCAGTATTTCCCTTATGTCCCCTTGACTCCCTCAGGAGGTCAGGCAGAGTCCAGCACTGCCGGATCCGTTCCACCAGCAATGGGGACACTGTGAAATATTACCTGACAGACAACCTCACCTTTGACAGCATCTATGACCTCATCCAACACTACAAGGAGGCCCACCTGCGATGTGCTGAGTTCGAGCTGCGCCTCACCGACGCTGTGCCCAACCCCAGCCCTCATGAGACGAAAGAGTACGTACAGAGGCCAAGCACTGCTCTCATTTCAGTCTCCTTGCCTTGCTTTAGGTGGGATTTTTGCACAGAAGATTCCCTGGATTCAGAAGCACACTTCAGTGTTGCTTGTCTGTGGAAGTTTGAGGAATAGGCTTCCTGAAAGATGCTGAGGGAGAACACTGACTTTGTGGGAACCTGGTACAACAAAGAGTGGTTAGTGGGAAAGCAATTTCCTAGCAGCCACTGGAAGAGCAGTGAGAACTGTAATGCTGTGGAAATGTGCCAATACTTCCTTTGTCTGTGCAGTGTTTACAACACCCAATGGGTCAGGTTGGATGTTTAGTAGTTGGCTGTGGTTTGGCAACTAAGTGGTCATGGTCTATGCCATCTGGAAGCTCTTGTCACTGGGGCAGTGAGCCCAAAGAGCCACATTTGCCTAACCCCACCCTCCACCTCACCCTGTCAGAGCTGGTTAGGCTGACATCACCCCGTGTGACAGGAACTAAGCACCGTGTTGATTTCCAGCTGGTATTTGTCTGCCATAGATCCTTGCTCTTGTTTTTTTGGCAGAACACTGTTATTGCTGCCCTTTGTTCTGTTTTCTTTGCAGTAGGCAAAAGTAAATCTTTGCATGTAAAATACTAATCTGGGACTTAAAAATTCCTTTTTTTTTTGCCTCCTCTCAGAGTCTGGGAGGCACTGACCACCCATAGATAATTTTGGAAGCCAATGAGAGGGGAAGGAGAATTTAAGGGTTAGACTTTCCTGCCTTTCTGCATAAACTGGAGATAACACTGCCACTATAAGTGGCCACAGCTTCACTGAAGGCACATTGGATCCAAGACAGGTCCATCCCTATGGTGAAAGATAAAATCAAGCTCTGAATAAAAATTAAAATCCCTGGTGTCTTTCTTTTGTCTGTGTGTAGGCTTTATCTTAAATCTACTGTGTCAAAATGGAATAAATACTGAAAACCGAATGGCAGACTAAAAGCAGGAAGCAGTGCCTTTGTTTCAGGAACAAATGCAGATTTATGTTTTATGATTTCAGACAGACAAGATGTTCTGATATATTCTTGATGCTTTCATCCAAAATAAACTGCTGTCTTACAATGTTTTGTAATAAACTGCTGTCATAGATGCCAAGGTGGGGAAAATCTAATGCATAATTTTTCTTAGAATGTTTGAAACTCTGTTGTTAATAACGTTGTCTTTTATTCTCCATAAATGACATATGACAAGCCCTGTAATGCTTTGCCCATTCTGGTTTTTCACTGTTGCAGTTGGTACTATAACAACTTGAGTCGAGGTGAGGCAGAAGATATGCTCATGAGGATTCCTCGGGATGGAGCCTTTCTCATTAGAAAGAGAGATGAACCTGATTCTTTTGCCATGACTTTCAGGTAAGAAAAGACAGGACTACCTTACCTAGCAGCCCAACAGTATTCTGGTTTTTCTTTTTTAAAAAATAATGGTCTTTTTAGAGTCGTGCTGTTCTTGCTTTCAAACTTGGAATAATTAGTGTGGTTGATTTGTGCAGCAGGTCCATGTATGAGAGTGTGTGCAGGAGTTAATTTGTGACTGGCCTGAACCTTTATGCTTTTATAAAGATTATTTGAGCACCAGCTGTCCCATGCTTCCCACAGGGAACTATGGGTGGTCCCTTTCATTCTCTGACACTCTTTGCTAAGGAGTGTTATTTTGAAGTTTCCTTCAAAACTGCAGTGCAGGTGCAGGTTCATCAATGATTCTATCTCCTTATTCCCTAGAAATCCTGACCTGTCATAAAACTGAAATGTCAAAGTGAAACTGTTGGCTCTTCTCACCAAGGGAAATAGTTTTGAACAGCTTTGTGGTTCTTGTAAAACGTTAATGAAATACATAGAATTGTGGTGTTCTGCATCGTGTCTTCAGATCAAATAGTGTTTGTCTGAAAATGCAGTTTAGCAACATATAAAGTTGCTTATTTACATGCCTTATTGCGTATTACTGGCCAAAATCCCTCAGTCTCCTGTGTACTTTGGGGTGAAATTTTCTGCTGTTACCAAGGTGGACAGTGAAGGAACTGGAGCAGCAGCATCACAATAAAACCATTTCACACCAGGGAAAACAAGAAGTACCAAAACTTCAGCAGCTTGAAAAGGGTGTAGGGATCCTTTTGGATGAGATGGTTATCAATGGATGGTTTTACTACATTTATCAATGCAAACACCAACTTTGCGTTCAAGCACAAAAGCTTTTTATTTCTTTAAACACTGATTTCCGTAGCTATCAAAATGATTATAATGATCATAATAATTGAATAAAAGAGGCTTTGTTAGAGAAGTCAAGGTGCACAGAGAAGCTGCTCTCCCTGTGAGCACTGAGACCTTTCCCAGCTGTGTCTTTGTTCCACAGAGCCGAGGGGAAGGTGAAGCACTTCCGAATCCAGCAGGAGGGGCGGCACTTTGTGCTGGGAACCTCGGCCTACTTTGAGAGCTTGGTGGAGCTGGTGACCTACTATGAGAAGCACCCCCTGTACAGGAAGATGAAGCTGCGCTACCCCGTGACAGAGGAGCTGCTGGAGCGCTACAGCACGGTACTGGGATGGACTGGGATGGGCTGGGATGGGCCCTGGCTCTGGTGCAGGATCTCTGGGGGAGGTTAAACAGGTCACTTTCTGTAGAATTCAGATGGCTGTACTGACTTCTCTCACAAAGGTGTGAAGAACAGCTTCATCTTTTATTAAAAGCCAACTCTTGCCTTCCCCATGATTTGGCTAGAGAAGCCCCACTGTGTAATGGGGGTTGTAACCCTACTAAAAGGAGATTTTGATAATAGCCTTGCCTGAAGGTTGGCCCTGTCTTCTATTGCTGAAGTGGGTAGTGGTCTTAAAATGATTGTGCAGATGGCAATTGCTAAGAGCTGCAAAAAAAATATGAAATATTCTGCTCTGCCTCTCACTCTGGACATTCCAGGGATGATATCCTACTACCTTCTGTGGTAAAAGGTACCTCTGAGGGCTCACTGAGATAAGCATGAGAAAATCTCCCCAGGAGACTTGTCTCTAGCCATTGACTAAACTAGGAACCTGGATAATTAGCTGAGGATAAAGGGCTGCTTTCTGGATGGATGTGTTTCATTTTGGGGGAGCTTTGGTTTGGAAAGCCTGAGGTGATGTCTTCACTTTCCAGTATGTCTTTTAGAAGATGCAGGAAACTACATCTGGTAGGTCTGAGGAAATCAAAACCTGGGAATTTTGATTTTTCTGGGGTGACTAAAAGGGACTAAAAAGATTTTAGACCTCAGGGTTTTTTATAATGTTGCTCATAGCAAAGGTTCTGTATCTTAGGACTGGGTTCAAATGGAATCACAAGGTGAGGATAAAATGAAAAATATGACTCTGTGTTGTGTTGTAGAGTCATCTAACAGTGAAACCAATACTGGTACTAAAGTGCTGTAACACAAATCATAAATGCAGGTATATATGAGGTCCTGCCTTCTCTTCTGTTGGCCTGTATGCTGTCAAAAAGGTGGTTTCAGAAGTAAATGTTCTATAAAGATGAAGTACTTTTATAATTTTTTGATTTTTTTTCTTTTTTTTTTGTTTTTAGGAAAAAGACATTAATTCTCTCTATGAAGTCAAGATGTATGTGGAGCCCAGTGAAATCACCCCCACAGTGGTATGCTCAAAGATAGTCACACTTACTGTAGACTTCTGAAAATTAGACTTGTTGGTTTCCTGTTGGCAGTAATAAAAAGAATTGAAAGCATCAGGCTGCTTGGTCTAGGGTGGGCTGGACAACAGAAGTTGAAAGGGTGTGACTTTTTTCTAGCCTCTCTTTAAAATTTGTACCCACACATTTTCATGTGTGCAGATCCTTTAGTGATTTATTCAGACCGGGAGTTTGGGCACTTTCTGCTCTTGGGTCTGTGGAGGTGATTTGTTTTGGTGGGCCCCCAAACTAAATACCTGTGGGAGGTTTCAATTTTAAAAGGTCACATCCTCATGGAAAGAAAGTACAACATGAAAATTTCTGTGTCTGTGGGTGTCTGTGCACTCTTGTTCCATTAGCAAACATGTTCTGCATGCACAAGTAAGTACAGAGTTTTATTTATGTGCTTTCTATAAAAATTTGGTGCATTTTGTCTCTTAAGGAGTTATTATAGTTTTTATCCTTTATATGCTCTTTTAAGAACAAGTGTCCCAGCAACCATTACATATCTGTAATTCTTGCTAGTGCCTGCCTACTTGTAAATTCTCATGAAAATCACCTCCTTGTAAATTTTGTGGCTATAATTATTTTAAAGTTTTTTTGGCCAGTGAATTTGTATTGCTGCTGAGGCATTTGGGTAGTAGTAAATTAAAGATAAATTCAAGATAAAGTTTTAGCTCATCCTGCTAAAACTGCACGTCTTCCTAAGGGAAGTGTGACCAGCAGGATAGCTGATGTGGTTTTGTAGGCACCTAAGCCTGAAAACTCCAAATGCCTATGAATACGTGTTATTAAAATAGAGGATTTATATGTCACTTTGGGGTATTTTAAATTTTTTGTTGTATTTTTTCTACCTTAATTATGTTGCAGCACCCAAAAAAGATTTTATTTTTTTTCTTCTTTTTTTTCCAAGTTGATACTTGAAGAATACCAAAGTAGTATCACTTACTTCCACCAATAGATGTCACTCTGGAACTTCAGTATTTTGTTTTTTAAGCTTCATAACAACAACAAAAAAAACCAATCCTCCCTATTTTTTTTGTTTTGTTTTAAGATTGCATTATTGATTAGTTTTTGACCTGTCCCCCCAGATGACCCCTTTGCTCTGTTTCTCTTAAAGCCTCAGAGAACAGTGAAAGCCTTGTATGACTACAGAGCCAAAAGGAGTGATGAATTGAGCTTCTCTCGAGGAGCTTTAATTCATAATGTCACAAAGGAAAGTGGAGGCTGGTAAGGACAAAGATTCCTCCTGGGAGAACTTCTGGTGACTTACTAGATGGAGGAAAAAATGAGCTTTGAGTAGTAGTTTTTAAAAACTATCTGTTGTCTGATTGCTGCTTATTAACTGTGCCCTTATAAATCTTTATGCCAGTGTATTAAAAAAAACCCACAAACACAAAATCCCCTAATCTTCAATTCTCCTTTCATGTCTTTTTCATTTTTCTAACCTACAGCAATAACCTCAGTCTGCAGAACCTCCATAGCCTGGTATATCCCATATTTTTTTTCCTGTACTACATTCATCCTTCCTGAACATTTGTGTGTTCTGGGAAGTCTTTGCAATCATTGCTCTACTTCTGTCCTTGCTCTGCTAAGCATTTCTCAGGAATCAAACCCACCTTTTTTAGTGCTCTGTACAGTCTCCTTTCATAACAGGTCTTCTATTTTAGCTGGCTTGTAAATTGCTTGGAAAGCTTGGGAATCTAATGTTTCCCTGTAGTTTCTACAGGGTAATCAACCACATAATAGTATTTTTAGTACTGGAGGGGGAAAAAGCCTCTTAAGTCATTAATTGCAGTTTACAGTAACTGTAATCCCTCTGAAATCATCTGTTACTACAGTTAATGATCACTTTGTTAGAGCTCTTAGCTACTTCATCATTTATATTTTTGGTGATAGCCAGCTAGACTGTCTAGTATGGGGTATTAATGAACAATTTCTTGGGGATTATTGCTTCATTAATGGCCTTTTGAAGCTCTTTAACTTTTTTTTTCCATTCTCTCTACTTCCCTGTTTGAATTCAGGTGGAAGGGGGATTATGGAGAAAAAGTCCAACATTATTTTCCATCTAATTATGTTGAAGATCTGTCATCTGATAACTCTGCTGAGCTTGAAAACCAGGTGAGGGTTATGGTTTGTCCACTACATTTCCTTGGCAACCTACTGGAAGTAGAAGTCTGGTTTGTACACTCACAATTCCATGTGCTATGTTTGAGAGAGCAGAAGAGAGGGATGAATGCATTCTTCATTGTTCTCTGCTCCTGAATATTTTTGTCAGGACATCCTTTGCTGAAAGCTGTTTAAGGAGACAGAATATCTTGTGTTGGAAGGGCCCCTCACGTACCTATGATTTTATGATAGCTGAATTGGTGAGGTTTTAGGAGATTCTGGTTGTTTCCTGCTAATAAAAATCATAAACAGTTTAGATTTTTCATAGTATGGCTAAACAATAATGTGCCTGAAACTTAACTAGTTTTCCTGTATAATCACTGTAGATTTGCAAATAAGAAAATTGCATGTCCAAACACACCTTACTAGTCATTTTACTCTCCATTATCAAGTATTTATGCATAAAGGAATCCTATTTGTCAAAAGAATCTAAAAGATCTGGTCCCATGTCTTGGACAAAGGGCTCTTGAACAAAAGAAAACAGTACTGAGCAGTAATAAGTTTAGACATTTTTTAATTTCTAAAATAAAACATTGAATTCTTTTGTTCTTCTCAAGCACTTCCAATGGAAGTGGAAAAGTCTCTGGAGAAAGCCACAGGTATTACATTTCCTCCCCGCTGGTTATTGTAACCTTAGGCAGACTTGAAAAATGAACAGTTGTGTCAGGACAGAAGCTACTACAAAGTAGTCTTGTTTTGACTGCTCTCACTGGAGAGATTCTTCTGAGCATGCTTTCAGTAAAGCTGAGATTAGATTTAATGGTGCACATTTATTTTTTGTTAATGTCCTGTGCATGTTCACTCCAGAGATTTAGGGTCATATTTAACTCATGTTTTTCAGATCATTGAGGACAACCCACTGGGCTCTCTGTGTCGTGGCATCCTGGTGCTCAATACCTACAATGTTGGTGTGTATTTTCTGATGCTTATATATGGACTCCTGGCCTTTGTCCATTGAGTAGACTGTTTTATGTTTAGCAGGAGAGATTTAAAAAAAAACAACAAATCAAACCCTTCAAACACATACTTGTAATAATATACCCAGCAGAATTAATATTTTGAAACTTCATAATACTAAATGCTGCTATAAATCAACAATGACACCTTAGAAAAAGAGCTGTTGGATTTTAGTATAAATTTCTTGCTATGGTATTACCTAACAGTGAAAATGCCACAAGGAAACCACAAAAAGCCTTTTGTCTTCGTTCTGCAACCTAAGAATCCTGACGATCCAAGTGTTGAGTTTGCAACTGATAAAGTAGAAGAACTCTTTGAATGGTACCAAAGTATCCGTGAGATCACTTGGAAAACAGCAGAAGAGGTATTGCTGCAAATTTATCTGTTGTTGTTTTAATAATGTACTGCTATAAATTTGCAATAACTTTTGTCTTTAGCTGCCCTATACTGCTAAATGTTGCTCTCACATGGTCCTTCACCTTCTTGCATATTGTTGTTTGTTCATTTTATTGATGCTGTGCATCTTGTTCCATAACCTCTCTAGGGAATAGTACCTGAATTAGCATTTTATGTAAATTGATGTTAACAGGAGGTTTCCAGCGAAGTACTGTCTGTGTTGCACCCTGTCCCTCAGTGAAGTGTGCTTGGTAGGGCAGAGTGGATACCACTACAATTTTCCATCTGGTCACAATGGTTAATCCCAATTTTAACAAGCAGAAGCTCTGATATCAAACTGTTCTTTTCAGAGCTGTGAATCTACCAGTGAGGATGTGTGAAATCTGAGCTGCCATTCCCTAAACTCTTATCCTCTTTGCTAACTCTGTTTTCCCGTGAATGCAGTGGCACTGATAGCATTGTTTGGCTAATAGTTTATTTGTAACTAATAACCACATTCTGGATTTCCCAGTTTGTCAATAGTAGTATTTCCAAATACTTGCCTAAAGATTCAAGGATTCTGCCTAAATTTAGCTTTTATGTCCCTCTACTGTCACTCAAAGGCATTCTTCAAGACTTGCTTGTCCTGTTCTGATGTACTAATTTACCTCTCTGTAATCTTTTCTAGTATTTAAGAAGTCTCTTGACTTGACCAAAAAGTCCTTACTTTGGCTGTGCTTAAGGATACTCTTTATTTCTTTGTTGCTTTTATTTACCTTTTATTGTTAAGTGGGTGATATAGTTCATGGGAAATGTGTTTCAGTATCATGTTGGCTTATGCTGTTTATCTGTCATACGGAATGGAAGCGCTCTGAGGGTCGTCCTGATCCTATTTATAGCAGACAAGATGATGTCTCAAGCAGAGGACTGTAAATACAGCAAGGGGAGAAGCAACAGGAGCTGTTGACCTATTGTTGGGGGAGGAGAGATACAGTCCTTGTGCCAGGCTTTCATTTAGAAGTAAAAATGAGAAAAAGAGAAACATGACCTAAAAGAAGTGTTTCCAAATTGAATGTTTTTATGCTACAACAATGGCTCTTCAGGAGCCTGGCAGCTTTTTCTCTCTCCATACAGTTGGAGAAGTATTAAACAGTCTGTGTTCAAAGATGCTTTAAAACTCATTTCTGTCAGTTGGGAGGCTTTTCTCACAGCGTGGCCTCTACAAAGTTCACATGATAGACTGACTGCTGCATGGGGAGGGGATGAAGAGGAGGAAAGGCCCTTGTTGCCAGTACAGTGAACAGGCTGAATTTTGGGGAAGGAAAAAGCACAGTGAGTTAAGACTGTGCTGCAATGTGATACAGGGGGATTTTTAAAGGAGCTGGGGTTTGGGCAATGTCTTTATTCAGAACAAAATAAAACTAAGCTTTATGTCTCTTGTAATCTCTGCTCAGTACTGACACTTGCCATGCTCCCTGGGGTGGCAGTTCCTTGCTCTCCTGCTTGGTTATCTCTAGAAGGTTCTGGCTAGAAATGAGCCCATGCCACCAAAAAGTGATCTTTTGCTGCTCAGAGCTCTGGTTACTGTTGAGTGATGTCTGGGAACTGTGGTGGATCACTAAGTAGAGTGAGGTTTGTACAGCTTTTTCCCAAGGTTATTTCCAAGTCTAAACACTGCATTCCTCTTTGTTTTTCTTAGACTTCAATGTATAATCTCTGGTTCAATGAGATATTCTGGAAACCCGTGGCTCCCTAGTTCTGATTTTCATTCCTTTTCTGTTTGTCTGGTTGAGGGAATTCTTTTGGAAGGCTTCCTGATTGCTGCTGCTTCATGATCTTTTGTGCCAAAGCTAATCACTGTTCAGTATGGGACTCTTCTAACATGTTTTATCCTGTAGCTGCTTCTTATGCCTGAAAAGCCTCCAGCCCAAATGTCTCCACTCAGGACACGTCTTGCTGCTTTTAGCAGTTCCCAGTCTCTGTTGGCAGAGAACACTGCTCAGCTTCCTCAGAGCAGGTGCTTGGAAACGTGGAAGTTGAGAGAGTGGGTTTGGTACTGGGGGGATTTCAATGAGATTGCACATGATTTTCCATACAGAACATGATGGGTTTGGTGCACAAATAGAAAACGACAGAGGAATGATGCTCAGAGGGTTTGAATTTCACTGTTTGGGAGCTGCTAACAAGACTTAAGTTCTGCCAAGGATTATAAATAGATACAGAAACACTTTACTACCCTTTGCATTTTTTCTGCATAAATTTGCATTTATATGAGGTATAGGGTTAAAAATGTAACTAAAAATGAGTTGAGTAGAGCCACATTAAAAGGAAAAAAAAACGTTGCCAGGATTTCGAGCATGACTGGTCAGGGAAGAACTGAAACTCCTGCTTATAAAACAATACCTTTCTTCCCACCAAAAAAAACCCCTAAAGGTACATCCCCAACTAAACCTCACCATTTGGTTATTACCTGGTTTCTGAGGTGGGTCTGAAAGTGCATTACATGTGTACAAGTGTACAAGGTATGAGATAAGAATCTGGGCATTCATTAGAGTGCACCCTGGAGCTACTGTGCCATAATACTCAGTGTTCCTATAATCTAAAACTTTGTTATGTTTTCCAGGAGACCAGGAGGAAATACTGGGAAAAGGATCAGTTAATTGCTATTGAATTATCTGATCTAGTAATCTACTGCAAGCCAACAAGCAAAACCAAGGACAATTTAGGTATTGCCTTTAATTTTTACTCTTTCTGCTATCATTACAGATGTTAGTTGGGATTTTAGGTCTGAAGATAGAATTTGTCCTATTGGAAAACAAAGGCAGTTTTCAAAAGCACTTTGAAATTGTACACCAGGGAACTTGGTGCTGTTCATCTATCATGAAAGAACTATCACAAATTCTAATTAGTTAACTAGGGACACCCTCTCAGATAAATATTCCATGGGGAAGCTCACCAGTTATGTGTCAATTGACTTTTTTGAGATTAAAAACCCTGGCTGAACACTTGTGATTTGTTTGTAAAAAACCTTCATAAATAGGTTTACTGTGCATTTTTTAATTTTACTGTAAGAACATGTTTGCCAGGACTAAGCTGTTGGAATGATGTATGGCTTCATAATATAACTAGGCCTGTGTAAGTGCAGCTGTGCATTCTGACACTGAAATATGTAGTTTTTATTCCATTTTTTTGTCATTGCTGCTGGAGAAGCCAGCAAATGTGCCCTTTTTCTTTAAGTTTCTTTGCAAATGTTTTTAATAAGCTGTCACTGCATTTAAGACATTATAATTATAGTCATTTTTTGAGACATTGGCTAACCCTGACTCACCCTTTCTTCTCCCCATTTAGACCCAGGAAAAGATGTCTCATTTAAATATGTGTTATAGTGATCAGAAGTATATTATTAGCAATGATGAGATGAGAACATGACTGGAGGCTCTTATCTGCCCTCTGTAAAACGTGTGGCAGGAAGGCAATTTTAACTTCCAGGCTTGATTTTCAACCACTTTGCTGTGTCTGCATGAAAACAGTGCCAATTACTGCATCAAAGGAGAAGGCAAAACAAAGTAAAGCGTTGGTGAAAATACAGTATAAATGTCTGTTTCTTTCTTCCTCTGGTAACCACTCTTCTCCCTCCTACCTCTGTGTAGACAACCCTGATTTCAGAGAAATCCGTTCTTTTGTGGAAAACAAGGCAGAGAGCATAGTTAAGCAAAAGCCACTGGAGTTGTTGAAGTACAACCTGAAGGGCCTGACCCGTGTCTACCCCAAAGGACAGAGGGTTGACTCATCCAACTATGACCCATTTCGCCTCTGGCTTTGTGGTTCCCAGATGGTGGCTCTGAACTTCCAAACTCCAGGTAATTTTCCCTTTGAAAAAGAATCTAATCCACCTTCTGTTTCACTGTAAATGAGCCCCTTTATGGCTCTTCTGTCCTTCTCATCACCATCCTAATTATTTGAACTTCTCTGCAAGAAGCAGTGTTTGCTTTGCAATGTGTGGGTTGCCATCCAGAGCTGGGCCCCAGAAATAGGTCTCTAAAAGCCCTGTCTCTGAGCCTAACTGCCCCCAAGCCCTAGAAGATTTATTTCACCTTGATCTCTTTGTGGTAAGCAAAGAGATATTTATAGTGAGTTTCAGATGGATGAATGGTTGTGCAGCCACGGGGAAGGCTGTATTCCACTTCCTGGAGGTGAGGCCAGCTAGTTTGTGATACACTTCTAGGAAGCTAGTTGGGGATGGAGATGGGTTTTTTTGGGATTAGAATTGGTGAAAAATGGTCTGTCAGATTCAGTTACTGAAGGAACCAAGTCTTCTACCTTTGCAGCTCTTTCTGGTGAAGTGGTGACCAGAAAGAATGGCAGAAAGGAGGCATTAATGTGGTATTTCCTTAGCTTTATTCCAGGGGATTTTGTGTTGTGACTGTTTAACTCTGTCCCCAGATAAATACATGCAATTGAACCATGCCTTGTTTTCCCTGAATGGACGCACGGGCTATGTGCTGCAGCCAGAGAGCATGAGGAATGAGGAGTATGACCCAGTGCCAAATGACTCCAAGAGGAAATTGCAGATGATTATGACAGTGAGGGTAAATCTCCTTTATAAATTGTTTTTTTACAAGTCATAAATATCTATAAAAACTAAAAATAAAGCTATTATGTTTTAGAGCAAGGTCTGACAGATTGTCAAAATACTGTTTTTAAATGTCAGTGTGTGTGAGAATAAAACTAACTTGACTGGTTCCTGAAAAGAAATACATGTCTTTATCATGCTAATGAGGAACGTGCTATAGGACTGAAAATACAATCCTGGGATGATTTTGTGTAATTGCTAATAAATGCATCAAATGAACTAACCTGAATTTCCAATCAAATGAGTTCTTAGTAGAAGGGTCCTATTGGAGATTGATTAGCAGCAGACTAACTAGTTCAGGGATTTTGAGTGTGAAAGAAAGGTATTTATAATGAAATATAGAAACTAAACAGAAAACGTAATAAGCTGATCCCTGACTCCAGATTTAATACACTATGACTTAATCTGAATGCCATTCTCATTTTTCTTCAAGAGATGAGTTTATCATTGGAAAATGTTGCCATCTTGACTAGGTGCCAAACAGGGTTGAACTTGTTTCTGTTCTCAGTTGCTATGCAGTAAGGCAGGTTCTTTAAAAGAATGTTTTCTGAGAAAGAAGAAACACGTTAATTTCACTACAGTTTAAAGGTGAGGTAAACAGGGCCTGTGAATGCAAAGCAGAAATGTCTTGAAATGGGTATGTGCTAAACACAGAAGAAAGATAATAAAACTTGTGCTACTGGCCTGGCCTGGAGCTGCACACTGTGTGTCATGAATGTCAGCTACAGTGTCTTTTTTTTTTTTCTTACAATGAAAATCATTAAGTTACCCAGACTATGGGAGGTATTGTTATTGGTGGCACAGATAATACATGCAAACATATTCAAGAGAGAGAATGTGTGCTTTTCCATGTTCTGGATTTTTTCCCCCCTCTAGTTCTGTAGGCTGCCTTCTGTTCAGCAACAATGATGCCAAGTTTCTTTTGGAGGTGGTTATAATTTCCAGTTACTTTTGCAGGTTTTAGGTGCTCGTCATCTCCCGAAACTCTGTAGAAGCATTGCCTGTCCCTTTGTAGAGGTTGAAATTTGTGGGGCTGAATATGATAACAACAAATTCAAGACAACAGTTGTGAGTGAGTATCTGTGGGTTTCTGTGTTGCAGGGATATGATTCTGCTTCCAGGGTACTTAAATAAAGTGAGCAGAGGATGAACATTGTAGGGGGAGTAAGTTATTATAGCTCTGGACTGATGAGTCACAAAGGCTTGTTCCTTTACTTACCTTGGGGCCTGTTAATTTGAGAAACTTCAATGTATATTCAATTTAGAAAAAAAAGTACTGTTGTGGTTTGGGAAAAAATAAAGTCCTATTCTGTTATGTTGTTGCTCATGCATAAGTTTGTGTATTTCCATATTCTAAAAAATTACTGTCTTGAGAGTGCCTCCAACAGTGCTAGTCAGTTCCCAAAAGTCTGGCCCAAATGGGGAGTGACTACTGTGAGCTCCAGACTGTGTTTATTTAAACTGAGGTTCTAAGACTGGCACCCCCTTGGAGACAGCCTGGGTGTATAGGGCTGTAAAATAGTTTCACTTGAAATGCATCAGAAGTTTGATCAAAACTTAGTCCTGGGGAGTTCTGGGTAAGGAATGTGTTTGGTGTATGAATTTAAGTGTGCTGGAATGGGGCAATATTTCAGCCACTTCACATTTCATCATTTAGTGTTTCTGGATGCAAGTGTTCCTCTGGTAGAAAACAGGCTTTGGTTCTGATTATCCAAAAGTGGAAAATAAACACAGCATCAGAAGCAGAATGTGCATTGTGGCTCCTCAGTTCTTCAGAGAAGATGATTATGATTTAAACTTTCTATGGGAAGTGACCAAGTCTTTAGAGAGCAAACTTCTGGCTGTGTCACATATACCAAATCTTGGTGTTCTGTACATAATTACAAAAATTGGGCCAAGGTACATAAGTTTTCCTAGTGCTTTTCCTGCTTTCTCTTGGATATGGAGCATGAGGCTTATGAATATGAGAAATTAATTAGCTTTTTCTTTTCTTTACAAATATATGTCCAAGGGGTTTGATATGTTTGAATACAAATAATAGCTTTTCTTCGTGGATTTTCATCCCTGCCAAGTTTCCTCCCACCCCCACCACCAAGTAAACACATACAAACTTTCTGAAGCAAGGTTACAACATGAGACAGATGGTAAATAGGATTTTTTGGGCTTCTGTATCCCTAGAAAATGTCCTGGGATACATACTCATATGTGAATGAAGTGAAATTATTGCTTCATACTGCAAATGTTTCCTTTTCGTTACAGATGACAATGGCCTTAATCCAATTTGGGCACCTTATGCAGAGCAAGTGAAATTTGAAATTTATGACCCAAATCTGGCGTTCCTGCGCTTTGTTGTTTATGAGGAGGATATGTTCAGTGATCCCAATTTCTTAGCACATGCCACTTTTCCCATCAAAGGAATCAAATCAGGTGAGATCAGTGGTTATAATGAGGTACTGTTGAGCCTTATTGTACTCTGCCTTCCTCTCTGATGCCAGACTCCCTCCTGCCTCAATGAAGCTCCTTCCTCTGGATTTAGTTTTCAAGTTTTCCTATGGCTTTAGTTTTTTTTTAATTTTAGTTTTTCATTTCACCTGATGTGAAATCAGATGTTTCTCAATTTTGCCAGTCTTGCCTTTTGCTTTTCTTCAATTGCCATGGTAGAGCCTGCTCTCGGCAGAGGAGCACTTGAGCACTGAAGAATGTTCAAAGTGTGCACCATTTCTGTGACTGCAAATCCCCCCTTGATGGACTCTATAACTGCCCTTTGTTTTCCTTCCCCCTGCCCCAGGTTTTAGGTCAGTTCCTCTCAAGAATGGCTACAGTGAAGATATAGAGCTGGCCTCACTTCTGGTGCACTGTGAGATGCAACAAGTTCTGGTGAGAAGCACTGGGGTTTGTTGTGTGCACTTTAGTGTATCTGTTACCAGTTCTCTGTGGAAACCAGGAACCTGAGGATTGTTTTCTGTTCTGTGTCTGATGTGGTGTTGTCAGGCATTTCTTCTGCAGGTACTGGGGAAGACAAATAGAACAAATTGAGTTACTCTCCCTCTGGGTGGACAGATTACACGGTTGTTAAAGAAATAATGCACAAACAAAGCCTCATTACCTTCAATAGTTTTTGCTGTAACAGCATAGTCGTTGTCTTTCCTTGTTAACTGACTGATGCCATGCAAAGCTAGCTAAAATCAGCTTTGGCTTCATAGATTAATCTTTGTTTTAAAGGTCCTACATAAAAAGAAATCACTTCAGCAATAGAAGATAGTAATTTCTACCACTATTTCATTAAAATAAACAACCCATCAAGCAGAAGACATATCTGGTTCTTAAAGAACTGCCAATCTGCTCCTTTTAAGCCTCTCTAAACACCTACTTGAAATAGTAGTATTTTAAAACACATGGGGGAAAAATAATGATGCTCATGAATCCAGGCATTAAAGCAGCTGATCTGTGAACAGTGTTTGTTGGTGCTCCAAGGGTGCTGCTGTATATGTTGATTTGTAGGATATTTCTCAGACTCTTTCCCAATAATATATTATGTAATTTAAATACACTTGTGATATGATGAAAGTTTAAAGATGCTTCTGGGAAGTGGCTGTTTCAGGGTGCTTTCCAGCACCCTTCTGATTCAGACAAAGAAAAAAAAGTTCAACTTCTTATTTGTAGTCTGTCAACCCTTTCAGGCCCACACTGCACTTCACACCAGTTACATTATTTTTCTGATTGAAACATCAACTTCTGTGAACTCTTAAGTGGTTATGTCTCTGGAGGGATTTGTGCCTGCAGTTGTGTACACTGAACTGGAAATTGCTGAATTCAGTCAGATTGTCCTTCCCAAAGGAGTGGAAGCCTTTTTCAGACATCCTTTGTGAAGGTTTTTACGGAGTTACCTTATAACACCTGATGTAAAATGACAGTGTGTGCAAAGACTGTGTTTGAAGGCTGTGGTTGGTTCCTATTAGTTCCTTCTGTGGGCCAGTCAAGGGTTCTGAGAGCAGGAGAGGATTAGAAGCTGAGACCAGGGATGTGTGTGTGGAGAGACCTTTATCCTTTCTACATAATACCTAAATTGTTCATATTTCATGGACTCAAGTCTAATAGGGGAGGCCTGGTAAACTGCTGGTTTTGGGCTTTCTGCCTTTGAGAAAACTGAGAAAGTCACCATTGCCTAATGCTGAACATGGACATCACTTGTGGATACATTGCAAATCCCTCCTGCCGTGGTTTCTCTTCAGGAATCCAGATCATTATTTGCCTGGGGCAGAAGCAGCTCTCAGAGTGTTGTTCATAGCAGCAGTCTGTCCCCCAATCTGTCAGCACTGACTCCTTTGACAGTAGCACATTTCACACTCTAGAATCCCCTTCTGCTTGTCAAGCCAAATGAAGATGCAGCTCAGCTCGGTGTTTTTACAATGCCTGGTGGTAATGGAGTGGCAGGACAACTTCCAAAAACTTCCTTTTGTTTGGCAGCCTGTAACAAACCCAGACTCACCACAGTTGTCAACTCCGGAACTTCTGCCAGATCATTCAAGAAGCATCAAAAAAGATCAAGGCTGCCTCTGTTCCTCTGCTTCTTTTTAAAAAGTGATGACCTTCCATAAAATAATATCATTTAATAACAGGCCTGTTTATATACAGAGCCCATCTGCATGTGCTTGGAGATGAAATACAAAATTATAATGAGGAATTACAGATGGCTGTGGAGTTTATCAGGAATAGTAAGGCCAAAATATTGTAGACATAAGCATGCACATTTGTGAATTATTATGTGAGGTATTATGTAGTTTCTGTACACCTTAAACAGGTTTTTTGATACTGTAGGAATTGTAGTATATTGAGGTGGTTGTTGTACTTTAAAGCATGTCTTATTTGCTTGAAAATTGATTTACTTCCTTCAGAAAGTGCATGTATTTCTTCAGCCTTTTCTGATTACAGTCAGCCTCAATGGTGTATATGTTCTTGACTTAAAGATTGAAGTGGACATCTTCAAATGCAGTTTAAGCTATACCTTTGTGGATACATTCACTTACAAGAACTAACAGTGGTACACAGGCATCTTGATGATTACACCTGCAAATTGATAATTAGCCATCTGCATTTCCTTTGTGATTTGGGAATCCAAAGTTTCCTACCCCTTTACAAACAAAAAATTAAATAAATCACTCTTTAAATCATAATCAGTAGCATAGCACTGAGGCTGTTTCAGTTGCTCCAACCCATGCCTGCAGAGGAATGTATTTCAGGAGGAAAAAAGGTTTAGGAAAGGATCTTGTTGCTGTAACTGAAACCCCTTGGGTATGTTGCTAAGCTATCAGTTTTCCTAGATCTGAACTGAATGCAGAAAGAGGCATTCTTATTAGTATGCTGCCTCTGAAAATGTTTGGATTTATTACATTTATTGATTGCATGTCATTTCTTGTAGAAGGAGTATCTTGTTTTGCTGCTGATGTGAAAATTAAGACTTCAGTCCTGCCAGTTCTATTCCCCACTAGTAACTCTATAAAGAGGCAGCTTTGGCATCCCAAGTTTTGAAGTATTAAAATAATTTCAAGTTCTAAAGGGAATCATGATGATTGTTTATGTCTGTGGAATATTTTGAGACCTTCTACTGTGGGCCACAATAGAAACTCAGACCTGCTCAGTTCCTTTGCAAGCACTGAATTGTCATAGTTACACAGAAATAGAGGATCTGTCCTTCTTTCTTGACCACCTGAGTACTTGCTGCTGTAAAGGGTCTTATTTACCAGTCAGTATTTTTATACCTTTAGTCTACATTTCAATAGAAAAACCCCAGGATGGTCACTTTGTCACATGGTACACAAATATGATGGAAGAGCCAAAACCTAATAATTTTAAAAATGTATCTTTAATATTATTATAATCCGATAAGCCATTGTGATACACTGATTTCTGTTCTTTCCTCAACAGCCTAGCATGCTCAGTTAGGGAAAAATATTCCAATGGAAGTGTTTAGGTACACAGATTTTGTGACCTGTGCTAGAATGCCCCTGATGCCCCTGTCAGAGGGTATGGCTTGTCACACCATGGGGCTGAGGGGGTATTTTTATTGCTTTCTAAGTTAGTTTGTTTCTGGAAACATTCCAGAAACATCCTATCAAACTCATTTTCTAAAATGTTCTATGCAGTTATTAAAACGTGGTTAGGAAAACAAACTCATCCCCCAAACTCTGTCGATTCCGTATCGTTTTGGGAATGTGTTTTACAAAATGACCTTGATTTGCAATCTTCCTTTGAAGGAAAGTGAAGAAGAGCTTTACTCCTCGTGTCGGCAGCTTCGGAAGCGCCAGGAGGAGCTGAACACCCAGCTGTTCCTCTATGACACCCACATGAACCTGAGGAACCCCAACAGGGATGCCATTCTGAAAGAATTCAGTGTCAATGAGCACAAACTACACATTTATCAAGAGACTTGCAACCGCAGGTGGGTTGGTGATCATTCTCCCTTCCAAGGCAGCTCTGTCTAGAGAGGATTTATGATAAGGAAACCTCAGACATATCAACGGGAGTATCTAAGGAGTGGTGAGGGTAGAATGAGCTCATCTGGAGTGAGGAAGGAGAAGCCAGGCTGGGTCTCAAGCCACTAGAGGCCAGCAGAAGCTGAGGAATGTGTGCTCAGTGAAATCTCAGTTGCAGTGATCACAGTGACACTTATAATCCTGTCAGGTTTTGTATCCCTCTCTGCTGCTTTCCTGGAGGAAAGCCTGGAAGTATATACAGACAAATAAATAAACCTCTTCACTCTTGCTACACTATCAGAGTTATGTCCCTGGAAATGTCATGCACATATGAGATATGTGGAAAGAGATACACAGACCACAAAAGATAAAACCAGTATTGAGTTGTAACAGCACAGCATTGTCAGCTCAGTGTCAGTGCATTCTCCAGAGCTCAGGGGAAGGTTTCTTCTCCTTTGCTGCCACCTTTGGGCTGGGTGTGAGGGAGATAAAGGGAGGGTTTATGTACCAAGAGAAAGGTTTGAGTAGATCTCAAGACTAAATATTCTTGCCCTTTTTTGTGTGTGCTGAACAGCTGCATGAATCACTTGTTTACTCCCATTTATTGAGGGAAAAAAATTGCAGTGCTCATTGCTGATACATTACTTGCCACTGGTATCCAAGTATATTGAATTTGATAGACTGTTTTCTTCTGACAAATTCCTATTAGGCTTGACTTCTTCCTTTTCTTTTCCCTTAAGATTAAAGGAGAAGAAAGTCAGTAACAGCAAATTCTACTCTTAGAGCCCATCATTCTTTGATGTGTGCTTTGTGGTGCAATTCAGGAAAAGATGAATTTATCCTGGTCATCCTACCCAGTGACGGTCTCATCAGACGGAATGACTGGAAGAAGAGCAGGAAGAGGAAATATGGATTTCCTTTATAATTTCTTCTTCTAAGAAAAACTGTTTTAATACCTAATAATTTATATTCTGTACAAAGCATACCCTCTGTGTAGGCCAGAACTTCTGTGCATTCAAGATTTTTAAAACTTGAGGATGTGTATTTGGATGGACCTCACTTCTCATTATCAATATCTGAAGTACAAATCATCTCCTGTATGTGGTTACACAGGCTGTAGATAAGACAGTCACAACAATTTGCATGCATGGAATCACACCACTTTCAACAACCTGGCTCCTCAAGATTAACTAGTAGTGAGCTTTTAATTTATTAAATGCTGTAAAAGCACTTCTACACCAGCATTGTCATGTTATGTATGTTACAGTCCTCGAGACAGCAGATTGTGCTGCTGATATTGTATAAAATATTTTGGGCAGCTATTGTCTCTTATTAAAAGTTTTCTGTTACATTTTCGAGAACAAGATATGTTAATTTTGTTGAAAGCAAATACCCTCTGGGACTGTAGTTGTGTTTTTCCTGTTGAACTCTCTTTAAAGGTTTAAGAAAGGAGTAATGTGTGAACCTCTATTCATAGCCCCTGTGAACTTCTGTTCACAGCCTCGAGGCACTGGAAGGAAAAGATATGCAGTAGGAGATAACTGTTTATTTGCAGAAAGGGAAGGTATTTAAAATTCTGAGAAGCACTTACTTTTGTACAGTATCATTTCTGCAAATCCTTTCAGCTGCTAATGTGCTTAGAAATGAAATTTTAAATGAACTGTCAATTTTTAATCTTGCAATCCTACGTAAACGATAGTCAAATGATAGTGTGCTGTAAATGTAGATCGTTTTCCCAAAAGGTAACTAATCCAAGAATTATAGTGTGCACAAATATAGAGGTACATCCTTCTGGTGCCTTTAATCAAATCAAGAACATGAGGCTGCAGATGAGAATACTTGTTAGATTAGCAAGTGTATTTTCCTGCCAGAGCAGAACTAAAGGCCTTCGATGGAATATTTGACAGCCGTTGTCATAATTTGTGTATGTGTTGGTCCTTTGTGCTAGTGCTGTATTGTCACCATCAAATTCCTGGTTGTCTTACCTCTACATGGGATGAGTTTTGCCATCCATATTCCCAACTTTAACGTTCAAATGTGCGCAGAGGAGTTTAGTTTTTGGAGTGACTGCCTGAGGCACAAAATGCTGCTTCCACAGAGTTGTACTTCTGATCACAGAGGAACTGCACAGAGATTTGGGATTCATGGCCTGTTGCAGCTGCCTCAGCAATTTTCAATTTCTCTTGCTCCCCACGCTGCAACTTCTGTTGTTTCAAGAGGCGCTTAATTGATGCCATTGTGCATTCACAGATGATGGTTTGAGGAACCCCCTTGAGGTTTTAGCTATTCTGTAAAGACAGTCTTGTCTCAGAGATGAAAGTGTTATAATAGTGTATCCCACAATGGGGTGGCATTTGTAAATTTTTTATTATAAAGAAATTAATTACTAATCACCCAACTGAAAACCAGAGAAAAGTTAAAGGCAATTCTCTGCTTTTCATCCTCCTTCCTGAAATCTCTTCAGTACTGAGCTGTGATTGACCTGTTCAAGGATTAGATGGGTGTAAACCCTGCTCAAACAAAGGAAAAAAAAAATCATATCAGCTGTGGATTTGGGAGGTGGAGCTGTAACCTAGACTGCTGTACAGAGGTAATTTATCATCATTATCCAGGTCTGGATTGTTCTGCCTGTCAGAATTCTTTTTAAGCTCAGTTCCAGAGCAGACCCAACAGAACTGTCCATTTGCCCTGGCTTCCTTCAGTGGTGTGTGTATTCCTGACACAGCACAGCCACTGTGTGATGGACACAGGTGTGAGTCCCTCATGCTGCTCTTGTGCAAATATTTAAGAATTAGCTTATTTTGTACTCCTTTGAAAAGTCCTGTGCCCATTCTCCACTCACACATAATGTCAGGAATTATAAGAGGCATCAGTATTTATGCAAATGCATTTTGTTTTACAGTAAGTCTTTTCCCCAGACTTCGATGTTACACTGTGTGCAGAATGAAAATCCTGCAGTGACTCTTCTGCTGACTTGCAAGTGGTGGGCAAGGCTGTTTTCTAACTCTTCTCTTGGTTCTTGCATTCTGTGTTGTATCTCCAAGACCTCACCTCTCAGTTCTTCCTTGGGGCAGACTCTGTAGCAATTTTATCACAGTTGCAACTGTTTGAGTATGAAAGTAGATTTGAATGAATGTGTGTGCTCATTTTTTTTTAATCCAGGAGGGAAAACATTTATAAATTTTTGAAGTTAACAATTGTTAAATTGTTATATTCTTATAGCAAATATTTTAAATAATTGAAATAACTTATTTTAATAAATAATTTTTGATATCTCACATTGATGTGACTGATGCCAGGTGCTTCTTTTTTAAGCATTGCTCATTGAATTTCATGACTTTTGCCAGCCATTTGAAGCAGTGAATTCTTATTGCAAAGTGATCAGCTGCTGTGGCATGGTGTGCTCTGCCAGAGGTTGGGAGAAGGGCATTTCTGTGTTTTTAAGATGAACTGACTTAATGATTGTTTCAATAGACATGGTTATGATTGCACTTCCTCTGGCTCCGAACGCATGAGGCAGAAGGAAAAGGTCAAAGATCGAGTTTAACTTGTGACTCCAAACCAGCCTTTTCCAGTGAGAGGCAGATACAAACTCCAGCTCTAGTGAGAATCAGATTTGTATGAGCTTGAACAATAAAATCTGAGCAAGCAAAGATTAAATGTATGGTAATTTGGAAGAACAGTAATATTGATGTTTACAAAAAAAATTATCAGAACGCTTTCTGCCTGTGAGGTTGCATGGGGAGAAATGCTGCTGGGTGACTACATTCTGTCTTTATGTGGTGATTTTTAAATTTTGGGGAGTCTTGGAAACAAGTTTTTTCTCATCTTTTGATCAAAATTACATACTTATTGAACATGAACCTGTATGGAGTGTCTGCAGCCTAATTCTAGAAGGTCATTAAATCAGCCAAACCACCTTAGTGAGTATTGGTAGGCATGAGTTCTGGAGTCCAAAAAATTAATACATTTAGGTGTTTTATTGCCTGTATTGTCACTTTTTTCCACCCCAACATATCTATGTATTTCTCTGTTGAAAGCATTTTGTTAGTTTTGCAGTTTTTTAACCTCGGAGATGGTGAGATGGTGTGAGCTGTGTACCTGACAGTAGCTTTGAATTCTCCAAACCAGCTGGAACAATCTGAATGTGGTGTGGAAGCTGAAGTGCAGTGGCTGAGTTCTGCTACAGTCATGTGTCAGCATTTTTAACTGCAGTCCAGCTAGTTGGCTTTGTTCCAGCCTGAAATTCCCTTTATATCATGAGAAATAGAAGTTAAATATAATGAAAATTAACCTTCAGAATCAGTTTAGAGATGAATTTATCTTCTGATCCATAACAGCATTTATAAACATGCTCAGCTGTTAGTTTTAAAAGAATTTAAATTAAATTGAATTAAAACCAGTTTAATTCATTGCTAGTCTACATTTTTAGCTGTTACTCCAGCAAAACAGGGAATTGTGAGCTTGACTAAAGTAAAGTAGTAGTTCCCCCAACTACAACTTGTGTACTCCTGAATTGCAGTTTAATCCCCAGATTCTTTACAATATGTGTAAATTATCAGCGTTCTGGACCCTTTTCTCTGAAGAGCACATAGTGAATTATTAAATATGCCACTGTACTTTGGAAAGTATGTGGGAATCAGTAATAAATAGAAACAAAGGGACATTTTGGTTGGGTCCCTTAGAAGAAGGGTCTAGAAAAAGCTGGTTTGATTGAGCATCTAAAATAAGTATATTTAAATACACATAAGAAGTATAAGTTTTCATCTACATCTGGCAAACTTGTACCTTGAGATGCTGTGTCTGAGGTTAAATAGCTGACCAAGTAAACTTAAACTATTCACTTTAAAAATCAGCATCATTCTTTATAGTGAGGCACCTATCAGTTCTTCAGTGATTTTGAGGACTAGGAAAAATAGAATCTGAGCTATATTTTCATTCTGCTCTTTCAATTTTTAGGTGCATTTCTGGTAAATCAGTTTCAGGAATTCAGGAAAACGGGTAATAAATTAAAATTTGAAAAGAGATGCAACACTTGAATTAATTACCCTAATTTATCCAGCTATTCATACACGAGGAGTAATGACAAAAAACAGGAAAAAGGAGAGAGAATTCTCATTGTAAAATACTTCAAATAGAGCAGCTGTGACTGTCTTTACAGGGATGGAATTTTCAAGCAATTTTAGAGTATCTCCTTAAGCCACAGAATGCCTGTTTTTCTTTTGAAAGAGTAAGTGTATCCTTCACCTCTGCTGTGCTTTGGTTTTTTAATAGATGGAGCTAATTGACGCGAAATTAATGAATCCCCAGTGCACTGATGATGCCTCTGGGGTGTGTCCCCACATTAATCCTGTGTGCTGGAGCACACTCTTGGGCCATTAGGCCAAAACAGTCCATCCTGCTCTGTTATCTGAGAGTTCTGTCCTTGACTCCAGGCAGATGAAAAGCTTCACGTGTTGAGCACAGCTTCTGCAGGACTTCTGGTATTTGGGGTTTTGTTGGGCTATTTTTGTCTTGTCAGGAGCTGCCGCTGCTGCTGTACCTCAAAAGCTGTCCAGGGCCTGAAGCTCAGCTGGTACTGACAGTGTGGATTTAAGATTCATGGCTTAAGGACCTTTTCATAGATGTTTTTCACTAGCCCCACCGTTGAGATGATTACAAATAGCAGTAGCTGAGTTTTGCTAAAAGATTACAAATAGCAGAGAAAATTCCTCTGGGGCACAGGAGTTCAGTTCCCTGTATTAAAAACAATTTTTTTTGCAGGACTTGGCATGAAATACCAATGCTGTTTCTGTGCAACAGGCTTGTGCAATTTCTTCTACATTTTGGTTTTGTCTTCTTCTGGCATTAGAATTTTTTAATCTATTTCTGATAACATTGTGTCAAAGCCAGAGAACTTAAAGGGGAAAAGAACGAAGTGGTTTCCACTTGAAAAAACAGAACCGTTGGAAAGAGAACATCGGCCCAGGGCTTTCATGAGGTCATGAATGTCTTTTTTCTGTTTTATTAAAAAGAAGATTTTTTTTCTTTCTGCAGATGTTGTTGTATATTAATGACTCCTGGAGAGTGGCCCCTGTGCCATCAGCACTCAGTTGGAGGCACATAAGCTCTTTATAAGAACCTGCAACACTCCTGCCACACAAACAGCTTATTTGCTATTAGAGAGGGGAGAAAAAAGTGAGTTCTCTCTTGAGCTGTCCCTCAAGCTAAGTATTAAATTTAATTTCTTTCATGGTGTACTTATCTGGTAGGGGAATGAGGGAGAAAAGTCAGATTTCAAGCATAAAAATGCAAAAAGTTACCAGTAGTGTGGGCTGGGTTCTTTTAAGCTAAATTTATCAGGAAGAGAACTCATCAGTCAAAAAATAATGCTGTTTTCAGTCACCGTGAGCTACAAAAATCTGCATCTTCTAAGCAGGGGTGGCTGTGGATTTCTAGCCTGGTTCCTCTATTTAGGCCCTCTTGTTTTCTGAGAATGCTTTAACAGTGCAATGGAACTGCTCTGCTTCTTATTCATTACTTCCTCATTTCAGTTGCAGCAGAGTTTAACAGAAGTATCTGGAAGTTACTAATAATTTAAAATCTGTGTAGCTTCAGCCATTAAAATGGAAAGACTAAAGTTTAAAGAGAAGTTTTAAATTCTTGAAGGATTCTGCTTTTATCAAAGGGCACAGAAGCTGCAATGCTGATGAGTTAAGGGAAAACAACTTTGTGTTTAACATTTGAGGTGAAGTTTCTCAGTTTCTGTATTAAATTGACAGAGGGAATTGCATGGGACAGCAGTGACCTGTCTTATAGTCTGATCTTCTAATCTTAAAATTCCACAGAACTATGAGTTTCTCTGTAGCAAGTGTTTATCTTCCTATCACAAATCTGAAACTCTATTCAGATGGTGTCAAGTGTTAAAGAAATATTAATAAAGGCTAAAAGTGTTTTATAAATAGTGGAACGTGAATACAATCACTCACCAAATGTCTCTGATGAATTATTTGTTTAACCATTCGATAATGCTGGGAAAAACCATAGGCTTTATTTATGAATGCACTTCAGGTGGCTCATTCATTTTAAACAGGCATATTTTACTGTCAGAAAAATCTACAAATCTGTGGTGCTTCAAGCACTTTGCTGTAATTTAGATTAAGGACAGTGCATTTTCTAGAAATGTCATTAGATATCAGAGTTAACTGAGGAAAGCATCTCAGAATGTACTCGTGTAAAAACCCAATTTATTTATTGTCTAGCAGTTTATCAGTTAATCTTGGTTAGGCATATATACATCCAAGCTGGGAAGCAGAACTGGAGTTTGAAATGTGATCAGAGAATAAGTTTATTCTCCTCTGGATCATGTAACACAAACTCTTTAGGAATAAAGGGCAGGGATCAGGAGTATAATCCCATCAGGGAGGAAGAGTCAGCCTAAGGACATTTGTTCCATTCTCTGTATTGTGCTGTTGTACCTGAGAATAAAATGCTGTTTGTAGTAATACTGAGCTTCATCTTGTTAGTGATCTGATCAGTTTTACTTTGAAAAGAAAGTATATATAAAAAATTACACCTTTTTACTTAGCAGTTCTGTTCCTTGGGGATAAAACTGTTATTTACCTCAATCACACAAATACGTATTTATTTTTTTTAATCTTTTATTACCTGTCTGTCAAAACCAAGAGTAAGCAGAGAACACAACTAAATTCTGTCCTCAGCATTTCATCTTTCAGAGTGAAAATGTCACTGCAGATGGAAACCAGGAGAGCAGCACAGCAATCAGCACCACAAGCAGCCCTCCATGCCTAACCAGGCGCATCATGGTGTAATTTCTTGGCTTTGCTCCACATCCCTGGGATCTAAACCACTCCACCACTTCATCCAGGCTGTACTGCTGGGGCTCATAGCCCAGCTCCTTCCTGGCCTTCTCCATGCTGAAATAGTGTGTGACACCAGTTTTGTAAACCTCCGTGCGAGTGAGGAGGGGCTGGAAATTATACACACGCCCCACAAGGAAATGAACTAGTTCAGTAAGGAATGCAAAAAAATAGACAAGGGAGAGGGGAAGGCGCAGGGTTGGGAACTTGTAACCCAAACCTTCCACGAGCGGTCGGAAAAATTCAAAGTTATTTACAGGCCTGCCATCAGAAATAAAATAGGCCTGGCCTGCAGCAATGTGCTGCTTGCTGGCTCTGAGGGCCTCAGAGGCAAGGACGTGAGCCTGGACCAGGTTGTCCACGTGTACAAACTCTACCACGCTCAGAGGGTCTCCATACACAAATTTAAACAGTCCCCTTTCAATGTAGCTGACTATTCTTGGGAGGTGTCTCTGCTCCCCAGGCCCGTAGATCCCTGCTGGGCGGAGAGCACAGGTCCTTAGCACACCTCTCCCATTTCCCAGCTCAGCCCCGTTTGCCTCCAGCACCTTCATTTCAGCCAAAGATTTTGTCCGGGAGTAGTGATCAGGGTGGAGGTGCAGAGGGAGGTAAGGCAAAGACTCGTCCCCATTTTCTATAACCTGCCCTCCAAATATCACGTTGTAGGTACTTGTGTAAACCAGGCTCGACACTCCCCTGCTCTTGCAGGCCTGGATGACATTTTCTGTTCCTTTCACATTAACATCTTCTATGAGCTTTCGGTTCAGCTGCTCCCTGCCAGACATTCCATAGGAAGCGATATGGAATACGCAGATCACATCTCTGAGAGCTTCTTCCACTTCAGACAGGCAGCAGATATCTCCCTGCACGAACTTCATTCCCTCTGGCAGGGTTTGAAGTGGCTTCACGACATCAAAGAGGATCACATCGACTCCCTTTTGATATATGGCACAACCTAAACTGAAACATGACAGAAACCGTATGTTAGGATACAGCACTGTGGTGCATGAAACATCTCACCTGGAAGGGAGAGAAGACTATTAACTGTTTCCATGCTGATTATTTTGCTGATGGGAGTCTTTTAAATACTCAGCCCTCTACTATACGGAAGCTGTGATAGTTTAGGTACTGAATTGATTTCTCACACTCCACCAATACTTGGAGAAAAAAAAAAAAGAAAGAGGCAGAACTCCTGTAAACAAAAATTCTGAAGAGAAATAACTGAAGTTCTGTCCAGATCAGCAACAGCAACTTTCAGATGTACAACTATTGCCAAATATTTTAAAAAATAAAAATAAAAAAGGCAAAAAAGCAGCTTTACTTCCTTTATCTTACTGCTTTTGTGCCATCTCAGTTCTGTCAAAACAACAGGTTGGTCTTTGCTGTTGTGTTTGAAATTTATAGAGGAGTGGGAGAGGCTTCTAAGCTGCTATGAATACTTTGCCACATGTCTGCATTTTATTCCAGCTCACAGGTATTGACACAAAGTACAACTTCGGGGTTTCTCTTCCCCTTTCCTACATTTTTGTATTTCTATTGTGCTTTAAGAGCATGAGAGTGGAGGGAAAAGCCAAGCAGGAGTCAGATAGGCATCTTCTGAGATTTTTTTTCCTTCCCCTGACTTGAAATTTACTTTGTTTTCTGGTCCTGCTTGTGATCTCTCTCCCCTCTGAGCAGTTATAGTCTAGGGCTCAAAATGGGATTTTTCCTTTACACAGCCTTCAGAGGCCATGCAAAGCTACAGCAAGGGAAAATGGATTTCACTGAAATGTTCACCTCATTAACAACTCTAAACCTAAACCATCACTGTTCATGGAAATAATATATTCCTGAGAGTTCAGCTGCAGTTGTTAATCTTTAGAGGAGCTAAGCACGTGTGTAACTATTTGCAGGTCAAAAGAAAAATGTGTGTACAAGTGTAGGCTTGTCCTCCAGAGCGGGCTGAGGATGGTGATCCCACCACAGATCTCCCTCTGGAGAGGAGAGCACACAGGGAAATGTCTGCGAGGCAGCTGATGCCTGACTGTTGGAAACGAGATAACAGCGTTACTAGAGCCTCTGAAACAGAGTAACTGCGTTTGTTCACAACTGAGACCCCGCAGGAACCAGAAGATGGGATGAAGTGCATCAGGTGTCTCAGGCCCACAGGTCTCCCTGTTACAGCCGGCTTTTGCTGTCTCCCCACGAGCAGCTCTTCATGTATTCCTGTATGTAATAACCATGTCATGCACTAACCGGAAGCCAAAATAACCTCCTCCTCCAGTAATGAGGACTCTTTCCTCGGCAGCGTTTCCTTCTTCCATCCTCTTCCCTTTCGCTGTGCACTGGAACCGACCTGCAAAACACAGCGCGGACATTAAAACCAACCCGCCTTTCCCGTCCTTATTCACTGATCTCGTTCTCGCTTTTGCTGCAGCCCTTGGCTTTCCCAGCGCCGCCGGGGAGAGAGGAGATCCAGCGATTCAGGGCGGGATGGCTCCAAAGGGAAGAAGGTGCTCCCGGAGCGGAGCCCGCCCGGGGTCCTCCCGTACCTGCGGCGGTGCCCGATGCCCGTCCTGCCCGTCCCTGCGGGTTCCCGGGGCGGTGCCGGGTTCCCTGCCCGTCCCTGCGGGTTCCCGGGGCGGTGCCGATCCCGGGAAATGGAGCCGGGCGGGGGGAGATGGCGCTGGGGACGCTGGGGCTGTGCTGGCCCTGCCAGTCGGGTTTGTGTGGGTTGATGTGCCGGGAGGGTGATGCCGGTGCTCTCCCCTCGCAGCCTGAGCGCTGGGAAACGGGAGCTCGGAGCATTTACCGATGGTTGTACCGCAACCTTTTTTTTTTTTTTTTTTTTTTTTTTTTTTTTTTTTTTTTTTTTTTTTTTTTTTTTTTCTC
>VWZU01000801.1:92825-181938 GCA_013397095.1 Sterrhoptilus dennistouni
CTTTTTTTTATTTTTCTTTTTTTCTTTTTTTAAGTTTTTTCTTTCTTTTCTTTTCTTTTATTTTCTTTTCTTTTCTTTTCTTTTCTTTTCTTTTCTTTTCTTTTCTTTTCTTTTCTTTTCTTTTCTTTTCTTTTCTTTTCCCTTTGTCCCCGGCATCGATCCAGGCTGGGGCAGCCGTGGGAGAAGAGCTCGGGGGTGTTGGGAGCGGGACCTGAACCCCCCGTGCCCTGGGCTGATCCCCCTGTGCGGGCAGAAGGGAAGGGGGGATCCTGCCCTGCTCAGGTGAGACCCACCTGCAGAGCTGCGCCAGCTGAGAGAACTGGGATTGATCGTCCTGGAAAAGAGAAATCTCCAGGGTGACCTAATTGCGATCTTCTAGTACCTGAAGGGAACTCAGAGGAAGGATGGGACGAGACTATTTGCAATATCTGTAGTGACAGAACAAGGGGGAATGGCTTCAGACTGAAAGAGGAGGGTTAGATCAGCTATGAGGAAGAAATTCCTCCTCTGAGGGTGGTGAGGCCCTGGCACAGGTTGCCCAGAGAAGCTGTGGCTGCCCCATCCCTGGCCTTGCAGCAACCTGGGACAGTGGAAGGTGTCCCTGCCCATGGCAGGGGGGTGGAGGAATTACATGATCCTCAAGGTCCCTTCCAACCCAAACCATCCTGTGATTCCCTCGGGGTGTCTGCAAGTGTCATCCCAGGCTGTGAGGCTCTGCAGAGGTCTGGGACACTTCTGGGGGCCTGAGGAGCCCTTGACTCTGGCAAGCATGGGTGGACAGGGGAGTTTCTGGACTTGCTCCCGAACATTTCTTCATGGGAAGGGTTGTCAAGCATTGGAATGGGCTGCCCAGGGGAGTGCTGGAGTCACCAGCCCTGGAGGTGTTCTGGAAATCACTGGACATGGCAGTGCTGTGGTTTAGTTGATGAGGTGGTGTTGGGTCAAAGGTTGGACTTGATGATCCTGGAGGTCTTTTCCAGCCTTAATGAGTCTATGATTCCCTGGTGCAGTGAAGGTACCACAGCTGCCTTAGAATGTCCCACAACATCTAGGAGAGCCGTGTCCTCACAGCATCTCCCTGGATGCAAGAGGCTGTCCCACATCCTGCTGTGTTTGTCCTGAGCTGAGCCATGGCACACACTCACAGGAGGCTGCTGTGCCCCTGCAGAGGTTGAGATGTTTTTGGCAGTGGGAGGACACTGCCCAGCACTGTCTGGCTGCAGCAGAACTGCTCCTGAGTTCAGTGTCAGCAATCACAGCTGTCTGTGAGAGAGAGCCATAATAGGAAACCAGTGAAGAATTACACCATCAAAGTCTGGCTTGTGGTGTATTCCATTTTTCATTTGCAGAACTGAGCCACTTGGGGAATCCCAGAGAGTGGATTCACTGTCAAAACTACTTGAAACCCCGCAAGTTTCTGTTTTGCAAAACCTTGACAGAAGTAGACACAGTAGGCTCTGTTGTATTTTTGATGGATGGCTGGCAGGACGTAGAGCTAAACAGATTCTAACAATTCTGCAAGTACTGAAGATTTTTTTTTTTAATGATTTCTTGCTGGTGAACCTCTGGGACTCTTAAACAGAAATTTCAAGCTGGAGCTGGTGCTGTACCTGATTCTAAATAGCTGCTGCATCTGTGGAGATGTGCAGAGTGTTTGGTGTGGGGGGCATCCTTCAGTCATAGCTGATTTCCCTGTCTCCTGTCTGTATAGCAGGAGAGTGAGTTTGAAACAGCCTTGAAGCATCCCCTAAGATACCATCCAGACATATAATCAATGAGGTGTTCACATAGGTATAAGAATTCTAGCTCACAAGCAGAAAAATCCCTTGCATATTCCTAAATACTAAATATAAGGTTTCTGTATGGCTGCGTATGCCTTCAGGATTTATGCATAATCTTGATGAAGGTTTTGAGAATATTTTCCCAAGTGTTTAATCACCTGCAAAGTTCAAAAGAGTCCTGAACTTTCCTTGAGATCTGTGGACACAAAGGGTTGGTTTTTTTTTACCTTTGAGGAGTCTTACTGAGATTGGGGCACTTGGTGGCTCTCTTTTGATCAAAGAAATTGTGTTTGAATGGAATATTGAAGGATCACTGAATATCTGAGGCTGGAAGGACACTGCTCTGTTGAACCCCTGCACAAAACATGTTCAGCCAGAGGGGTTCCATGGGTTTGTATTGGCATTGAATATCTCCAGGGATGAAAACTCCATGTTCAGCCACTTTCTCCTCATAACTCCCAGAGCTTTGTGCTTTCTGAACAGTGACCCCACACTCTGTGTTGTGTGAGTAAATCCTCTGTTTGAACAGGCAGCTGTTCACCTCAGGATGACGTTTGTCCCCTGGACTTTGTGATGTGTCCGTGCAGAACAATTGGCAGGGCTGAGACCCCTCTCTGTACTTTCTGCTGTATCTTGCTCTCTGCCTGGTATGTCATCTACAGTGAATTGTGTCAGGTCATCTCATAATTATGGATATTGTGACTCTGGTTTAGATACTGTAAAGTTGTTGCTCTTAAGCCACTATCAGTTTTATTTCTCATTATAGTGAGCTGTCCTTTTTGGCTTCAGAGAATAGTGAGGAACATTCACTCTTTCAAAATGGTGACATCTGTGAAAGCTGTGAGTGAATATTGTCCTCATTTTACATTGACAGATCAGTGTTGAGACTTGACACTCTCAGATCTCAGTTTTGCACTACCCATTTATTACTGTTTTTTCATTTCCTATGAGACTCTGCTTTGCCTAAGGTTTTATGGACTTTCTGAATGTATCATAACTTCTGTTTTGCCATCATATGAATGGTCCTGCAGTTTTATTTTACACATAATAAAATGTTAGGCCTGAGACTGTGTCTTTCTTTAAAAAACACATGTAAACCCTACTTTTCCCTTTAAAGACCCAGGCTTTTTGGAGCATGCCTTGCATGTATCTCAGCATGCAGGGAATGAGACTAAATGTGACTATGCTACAGTGAGTTGAAGAGATTGCATTGATACCTTGAATTGCACATTAGGGCAAGATGTGTCAGGACTGAAGGATTTGCAGCGTAACTGGGAGTTATCTGCAATGAACCTGAAATGGGCTGCAAAGGAATCCTTAAATCAGCTAAATAAGCAGCTGCTGTAAACAGTGCAAGTTAGAAAGAATAAGCAATGAAATAATTAATTATTCTTTCATAGTATGTTAGTTCATCTGGTTCCTTTTGCAATTGAAAATACTTAGCTAGTAAAATTACTTTTGTCATCAAAATACAAAGTGTGCCAGCAGTACTATTTCAGGAAGCAATATTTCATATTTCAACTATTTTGTCTGGGAAAATAAACCTTAGCTTGCTGTTTTCTTACTATTTGATTGATTTCTTTTTGGTATTACTTAATTGTGGGGCCTTTTTTTTAATTGAACAATGCAATGAGAGAAGAGAACAAGATTTAAAACTAGGCAGAACCAACCAAGTTTATGGCCTTATTAAAACATATAAAACCGTGGTTTTATATAAATGAGATGAAAACAGAACATATATTGTGAGGGAAATTAGAATTGTAATGTTCAAAATTAGAATCATTCAGTCTGAATGAGACTGGAATATATTTCAAGGAGGAAAGGGTTATGGATAAAATGCTAGTCTGAGTTTTCATCTTGGCTCTGGCAGAGGTTTCCTTAGTGACCTTCAGAACATTGATTTGTGTTCTGTGACAAAGGTGCCATTGAACTTTCTCCCTGCCTGAGGTTATGATTGTGCTGGTTTCATTTGTGTTTCTGATGCTCAGATGGGAGCTGCTCTAAATATGTTAATAAATCAGGAAATCAAACTTATGGAGCTTAAAGAGCTCAGAGAAGACTACAGGTTACACCCTTTGAAAATGTTAGCATAGCCTTGACTTCTTAGGGCAGATGTTGATTGTACATTTGTGCAAGTGTCAAACATCTGGTGATGTGAGGGTGACCATCCAAAGTGCTTTTAGTTGCTTTTTCCTGTGAGTTCCAGTAGTGGAAAAACTTAGCCAATTTTTTCCACACTGAGAAAGGAAAAGGATTTCAGTATTAATTGTATTTACTGCTTAGTGAACACCGTTCAGTAAATTGTTCATCTGAGCTGTTGCTTTATATATTTTTCCTAATCTAATTTTGCTGTGCTCTCTCACTTTAGGAGATATGACTTTATAAACATTTTAGTCCTGACTAGGAGGTGGTGCAGGGAGTAGTGGATTCCTTATCAAAGTAGGAATTCAAAAGATGGGAAGCAGCCTCTTGGAAAGGGTCAGACAGTTTGCAGAGTATTTTGAGATCCTCAGATGGAGGAAGATGTTTACATTGCACTGAAGGGCCTGGTTATCTAATTCTTTCTATACTGTCAAAAAAGAAACCTCCATTTTATTATAGTTTTGGGATCATCTTGAGTGTGGATGTGGATTTTGGGGTGAATGTTCACCTGTAGCTAACAAGTTCCTTTTCATACATGTCCAGAAGCAAGATCCAGTGAAGAACCCATGGAGGGAGGGGATGTGGTGCTGTCCCAGCTCACAGGGTTCTGTCCCCCCTCATTTGCTGGAGACAGCTCTGCTCAAGGCTGTGCAGGAGGGAACCTTCCATCCCTCCCCTTCCCCAGGAGCAGCTCAGGCTGGGAGTGTGGGTGTAGGAGGGTGCAGAGCTTTCAGAAGATACAAACTGCTCAAACTTTGGCTTTTTCACCCCAAAAGAACAGGTTGGGTGCAACCAAAGCAGTTGCTGGTCAAACCAAGTACTTTAAGTGTCTGGATGGTTCCTTCTGCAGTTATAAACACAGATAATACTGAGAGAGGGTGCTGTTGTAGCACTGACATCATTAATGTCACTGTTGTATTTATGTCAGGGCTTAGTTACCAGTGAGGTATTTCACACAACATTTGCCCTGTGGGGTGTAAATGACAGGCTGGCACAGCCTTCCTTCACAGAGCACAGTTTAGGCTCAGGAGTCATGCCTTGGCTAACTTGGATTTTCTGGGTGGGTTGCACTGTGGTCATCCTCAGTGTGTTAGTTATGAAAAAATCATTACTGTAAAAGACACTCAAAATGCTTTGAATTCTCTTGGTGAGGATTCTTAAGGAACAAGCTTGATTCTGAGGTGTCCATTCAACAGTAGGAAGTGATGGATACATTCTGTGTAGCCACCAGAAATTAACTTTTTTTCCATTCCATTTCCATTCCATTTCCATTCTGCTTCAAAAAAAAATGTAGATTATCCCATTTCCGAAAGTAGCAGTTATTTATCCTGAAGGGAAGGGGAGGGAAGAAAGTTTGCATATTTTGGGACAATTTTGAATAGTTGAGCATAGGACTGAGAATTACCTGTGTTCTCCCTTTTCACTTTGATGACAAGTTGCTGTTTGTGGTCTCTGCGTCTCTTTGTGTACCCTGCAGGGCACATCAATAACCCAGTTTTGAGAATGAGTATATATTAATTTTCATAACCTCCATGGAGCTGAACAGAGTCTGCAGGGACTCACCCACTCCTGAGCATTTCAGTCCAGGTGTCTGAAGTCAGTGTTTGCTCCTGTGATACTGATCTCAAGCTCCCTTAAGCCTCCTGTGTTTTTTTAAGTGGTAATTTGACCTGATGTGTTACCTGATGTTCCGAGGTGTTGATATCTGTTTGCATAACATGTTGCACTGATATTAGTCCTCAGCAGTACAAGGTGATGCTATCCAATGTAATTGCAGCACCTTGGAAGTAAAAGCCAAGTTTTAGCTCATCCTGGAACCTCATTAATAATTTCAGTATTGCACACAGGACTGCAAGGGCTCAAGGGTTGAGCCTCTTTGTACCTGAAAGGATTATATACTTTAAAATTTAGTGTGTTAGGAAATGTCTTATGGGAAGACATTATTGCAAATACTCTCACAGATGTTTTTGCTCTCAGAGTAGGGGAGGACAGGGTTTGGAATACAGTGCTGAGTGTCTTTGATTCTGTTACTTAAAGCAAGTCTTCCAAATTCTCAATAGGAAGCGATTTCAGAAGGTAATTATACACTTATAATTCAGTAATTGTCTTATTCAGTTTCAAGTGTGATTGATGTGCGTCCAGATACCCTTACTTACCACACTAATAACAAGGAAAGGATTCCTGTTGAAGTAATTTGTAATTTAATTCAGCTATCCATGGGTTTACAGAAATCTTCCCCTCCAGCAAAAGCAAGATGAGGTTGGTCTGTTATGAATAGTTGACGCTAATAATTGCACACCCAGTCGATGGTACTACTTTGATCTTTTGGGAGGATCTAAGGGATCTTTCAGCTTCACAGGCAGCTAATCATGTGCTGTAGATACCATATGTAGAACAAACTCAAGGCAAAATGTGTTCATTAATCCATATCTTGTACTGTGCTAATTTTCCGTGTGTGTTGAGAAGTCTGCAGACATTGGTGGTGAGGGTGAGATCTGTCAGCAGGAACACCAGGGCCTGAATTTGTTGTAGCATTTCCATGGGTTTCTCAGTGGAAAATGTACTTGATGAGGTGATAGGATGTGTATTTGCTGAGGAAATGTTTTTTCTCTTCACACCTCTGGTGCTTTCATATTCCTGGTTCTGTGTTCAAGGTCAGGCAGTGGCCTCCCATTTTCAGGCATTTAGAACTTCAAGAAAACAGGACACTGGTTTAAAAAGTGTTACTACCATTTAGTTCTGTAATGACCTTGAAAACATTCCAAAAATTACATAATTTTGCAGAGGAAAGATTAGGTAAGAGTTTGAAGTAGGGGAAAACAAACTCAAATAAAGACAAAATCTCTTGCTTTGGCTGTGCTTGAGTGAGGTAACCTCCACCAGGCTTCCTTAATGGCATCTTGGTGTTTACAAGAGCACCACACTCTTGTGTGTCTTTGATACTGATTTATTCTGTTCCACAAAACTAACCATTGCAGAATTCAGAATTCATAATCATTTTCTCATGGCCTGATGTGTGACTCTGTTCCGAGCTATTTCAAGGTAAGAGATTCTGACAGAAGATTTCCTGAGATTTCCTTTAAAAGTTTTTTGTTCAGAACCAAAAATTTTGAAGGTTCAAAGCACTTAGTCAAAACAAAATAAATCCATTAACTCTAAAATGGGGCAAAATTACTATTGTTACAAAGATGAGATAGTTGTAACTATCTTTCTTCTGTTCAAAAGCCTTATTTGGACATGTTTTATCCTGGGATGATAACACAAAAAAGATGTTCAAAGTGGGATCTATTCAGCTGGATGCGTGCTGTAATTTTCTGCAAGTTATTCTTGCTCCTAATTTTGACTACTTTGGGCAGAAGTTGTGGGTGCAGCCTCTAGTTTTAACTAATTTTGATTTTTTGCATATTTTGGAGGAGAAGCAAGATCTGAATCATGAGGGAATTGAGATATCTGATTTTTTTTTTTTTCTTTGATTCTTATGGTAAAACAGTTCTGAAGGAGCTTTGCATTTGAAGTGCTGCTTCAATGTCTTTCAGAGAGTATCCAGCCCGTAGAAACAGAATTTGTGCCAGTGGAAAACACTGGATTAATTCCGGTCATGCATCAGCTTAATTCTCCATTCATCATAGGAACATGGAAGAATCAAACATCAAACACATTATGGACAAACTGCATAAGCTGAAATGTTCTTCTAGATGACTTAGAGGAACAACATGTTCTAGTAATTGGCTTTCTTGTATAATGAAGGTTTCTCAAGTCGAATACGTAATCTTCAAGTTAAAAAAAAATTGTACCAAAGAAGGCCTCATTTAACAGTTGTCATTTTAACACTTTCCAAAAGAGAAAACATTATCTGGTGCAGTTCTTTCCCCAAGTCTTTGACTTCACATTGCCTGAGCCCCTTTGCCCTTTTAAAAATTGCACTGGGAACGGCTGTGAAAGCAGTTTGAGTGGCCAGTGAGAATCCCTTCAGTGCCACATTGTTAATGGCAAAGCCAGCTGATTTCACTATTTGGGTTTCTAGTGAAGTTTTGGTCCTGGCTCCTTTCCCTTCTGCTATAAATGAAGGAAATTTGTGCTGGGAACAGGCATCAAGGACACATTTAATCACACTTCAGCAGCATGCACATTATTAGCTTATCAGGCAGAACCATCCCACCTCCCATCATCTTTTATCTGTTTATGAAGAAAATGCCCTCCATAATTGTAATTGAGAAACCAAAATGACTCAGAGTTTGGAGGTGTCAATAAGAATATATCATGCAGCCAAACTCCCTGTGTCTTGTGTGCAAATGGGTCACTCTGCTTCTGCCTTGTCAGGAAGGGTTTTGTTCGTGATGGGCTTCCTCTGGTGTCCTGAAGTTTATTAACTTGAAGAGAATTTCAAATTTGGGATGTCTCTTGTGAGAGCAGGCTACAGTCATTCCTCCCATTTTGTTTGGAAACTCCCACATTATCTCTGGCACAAAAATAAGCAGTCCAAGCGGGGCTGAACAAGGAGGCAGGGCTCCATCTGCTGTAGATTGCACTTTAAAAAGGGGTCTCAGTTAACATCTACTGCCACCAAATCCAGTTCTCCTAGGTAGTCTTGGTGCAATCTTCATTAATGAGTTCCATAATTTAGACTTCTTCAAATTAGAATTATTAGATTATTTAGGTTCCTGAATTTCTTGAACAAGTTGACTACTTGGTGCTTCTGGCCATAGCAGCTGAAGTGATTATCATCACTGATGCCTTGGGGTGAAGGTGCTGTATGTTACAAACTTTTAATTTACTTTCTTCCTTCATGGAATAGAGAAATATTTAGTGTATAAATTAAGGCTGAATCAAACATATGTGTGTGAGTACCTATGAGTATTGTTCACATGGAGGAGCTGGAGCTTGTTTTGTGCCTCATGCTGAAGGTTTCACAACAGCACTCTAAAAAAGGTTGTCAGAGTAATTTTTTCCCCTCTGATGCCTGTGTGCTGTGGCTGCATCTGCAGCTTTGAGTTGATGACTGTTGTGTTTCAGCTGCACTCTCTGAAGTCTCTGGGTGATGGAGCTGTCCAATTTTGACTCTTTTAGTAGCTGAACTGTTCTCTTGCAGGTGAGGTACCAAATGTAAACCTTTAACACCATTCATCTAAGTCTTCAAGATCCTTTACTGTAAATACTGATTTTATGAAAGCTTTCTGTGTTCTCTGTCATTTTAGAGATTACAAAAGGACATATTTATAGCAGCACAAACCCAAGTATGTGATGGCATTCAGAAGAATGGATGAAAATAATTGTTGCCACTTCTCTCCTTTTCATTAGAAGTCTTTGTATTTCCCTCTTTATTTTTTGCCTTGCATTACTGTAAACTTGAACTTTTACACTTGTAGATAATTTGTTGAATGCATTCCTGTTTGTGCAGGTGTGTACAAGGCTTGATTGTGCTTTAGCCTCGTGAGGTTGCAGTAGCTGTTTAACATGCTCACAAAATTTCACAGAGTGTAAAGTTCCCATTTTAAAGACTCCAGTGTTGCCAATTCCTGTCATGAATCCGATGATCCAAGGGGGTCTTTTCCAACCTAAATGGTTCTATGACTCTTAGCCCTTAAAAATGTGCATCTGAGACTCAGGTTTGTAGTTTTCCCATCAGTGAGGTATCTCCTCTCTGACCTCTGTTGGTTAAATTCAGAGTTTTGCATGGAACTTCTGTTCTCAGAGGGGACACAGTGGATAGTAGGGTCCCCCTCAGCTCCTTCCAGCTGGACTTGGAGTCAAGGAAGATGTGGGAAAGGTAAGAATGGGGTGCAAAGAATCCTCCCAGAGTTGTGAAACTGAGGCAGTGCTCAGGACTGAACCTGCAGCAATTCTGCAGAACAGCACTCTGCAGGAACCTTGCCTGGATCAGCATCTCACTGCTGCTTTCTCCATAAATTCCAGCTCAATGTGCCTCTGCTGCAATGCAGGTACAGCTCGTGCCTCACTGAAGATCTTGGATTTGAGACTTGTTTTGATGGCAAGCTGGTTCAAGTTTGAACAACCTGTGCCTTCAAAAAAATAGTAGGAAGAGCCTCACCTACAGAGTGTTAAAACTCTTGTCATTTTTAAAATTCAGTTTATTTATCTTCAGTAATTGTGCTTGGATTTATCAATGCTGAAATTTTGTTTCTGATAAGAGACATGAACCAAGTGAGGATGATAACATCAGATAAATAGATAAAAGAGGATTATCTTGTGTGTAGGAAACACTTTGTGAATCACAACATTGAGGCTCTAGGTGTACCATAGTTACAATTGGCCATGGGCAAAATCATCAGACCATAACGTTTTTATTCTTGCTTTTGGCATGATTCCCATGGATTAGTAATATCTTCTTTCCCTGTCTTTCTGTGTAAAAAGTTTTTTTCCCCACCTGTATCTGCCCCATTTACCTATGTAAACATTTCTTACACTTCTCTCTGATTTAGAGATGCTGACACCTTTCTGATGAGCCCTTCCAGTCTCCACTGCCCACTTTGGATTTTCTCAGCTGGGCATCTTCCTACTTTTTCTGCAGAGAAATTCTGTATCAGCATCTACGGCACAACTGTCACTGACCTTTGTTCATGTCTGTAAAGTGTTATTTGATGGGGTGTAGCCTCTGTGTGCTCCAAGAGCACTTCCCATCAGGATGATCCCTGTATATTTGAGCACAGGGCTGAGAGCCACCATCCAGGAGTTCTCAGCTGGGATTTTTCACTAAATAGAAGATGATCTCTCTGCTTCAGTTCATTGATGTGTTCTGTGGGAATGGTATTTACACCTTGGAGCATTTATGACAAATAAGTGCTTAAATATTCTGGTGGAAAGAAGTGCCACTGAAAGAGAGATTGTGCCAGCAGAGTTTTTCTTCAAAATACCTCTTTCTTCTTTATTTTTTGCTATAGATTCTGGTATTTAATTTAGAGGTACTTAATTCTTTCCCACTTTCCCCAATTGTATTTGGGTGCCTTATTTCCATTTTCAGTGTAACTGTGGGGACAGAAGACTGAGGATGGATCAGTTACCAGCAGTTAAACATATGAAGGGAAAATGATACTCCTAAGGATACAAACATATCCCATATAAATTTTTTGATTTAGTTTGAATTTTACTAGCTAAGTTTGATCAGTATCTACTGATTTGCCTCAGTACTTCCTGTGGTCCAGTTTTAGTGGCTGCTTGGAAAAACCCCCTACCTGTCTCTCTGCCACAGTCATTGAGTGGCTTTCTCTGGGACCATCTCTCATTATTTGGCCCATCTCATTTTCAAGCTGCATTATTTTATCAAATTTAAGGCTAACCAACTCTTCTTTGTAACCAGTTATAATGGTAAGAACTTTTAAACTTTGAAGTTTTAAATGACGTTGAAATTCTTGTTTTATCAGCATGAAGGTGTGTTTGATGTGATCTTTTACTTTCTTAAAAAAAAAAAAACCAGTTCAAAGGAAGAGAAAATTACTCCTAGTGTCTTTCAAATTCTATCTTCAGTCCATAAATTTGACTGTAGGCTTAAATTGAAAAAACGTAATATTTAACAGGTAACATAAAATCCTTAAGAATTGGATATGCTCTCTGCTTTAAAACATTAGAACTCAGAAAAAGGGAATCAAACCCACATATGCGCTCATTGTTAAAAGTAATTGAGAACTAAAAGCCTCCTTGGATACTTGTGTGTATCCTTTTAAAGCTCGTAGAAACATCTGAGAACTTTGCTGAAAGAACGTGCCTGGAATAGCTCTTGGCCATGAGCTGTTTAATGATATTCCAGCCTGTTAGAATAGAACTCCTGTAAGCTGGAACACCTTTATGTTGTTTCAGAACGCTGTCAATGTGTTTACAGGATTTTTTGCCCCTTTAGTTCAGAGTGTGGTTCAGTGGTGAGCAAAAGAAGCTTCCTCCTGGTGCCTGTTTGCATCCCATATTTCAGCTCAGTTCCTGGAGACATTTGTTCATTGCTGAGGTCCTGACTTGCATCCCTAGCAGAGAGAGAAAAACTCTACCACATTACAGAGAATGGGTTAATAATTATAAAGGCTTATTAATTTTAATAACTGTGTTCTGAACCTGCCCCTATATGTAGATATAAATATAGAAATCCCAAAAATCCCGGGGACAAGACACAGAACTTGTCTGCCATCTGACATTTTTTACAAGCTCTCCAGAATTAATCTGTCTAGGAGCTACAATGCTCAGCTTAATTATGGGAAGGCTGCATCTGTGTTCAAAGCTGTTGAGAGAGAAAGAAGAAAGTAAAAATGTCCACTAGGTTTGATTAACTGCTTTCAGCCTGATGAATAAAGACAGATGGTTACTAGTTATTTTTCCTTAATGGATTTTGGAGCTCCATTTGGTGGATGAATTAATGTTATAGGTCCCAAATCTGCCTTTGAAGCTACGCCTGCCTAACCCTTAGTGATTCCAGCAAAGTTTGCATGCCTCCAAGAGAGACATTTGCCCTGGGGCTGTCGTATATATTGTTAAAAACAGTTTTGAAATTAAAAAATAAAAGTGAAGGGATAATTTACGGTATTAATAAAACAAGTTACAAGCTCTGCACAGCTCAGGAAGGAATCCCTTCCAAAGGATGGTTATTTTGAAGACTTAACCCCATAGAATCTGTGCCTGTTTGGGAATGACCTCCACCTGGAGCCTGACAATATTTTAATACCGACTTTAAAACTTGGAGAAGTTCATTTTAAAGTTGCACTTGCTAGTTGTGTCACCTGGAAAGTAGAAATAAATAGTTTTATGGTGTAGGTTCATTTGCATGAATCGATTATCATATCTCAAATCCAGGTGGGGAAGGTCTTTAAGGCAGGTTCTAATTCTGCAGGTGTGCATGTTTAAAAACATGGTTGGGAATATTTCTTTCTTTACTTGCCTGTGAATATCTGTATTTATTTTTAAGAATGTGCATAAGTGTCTGTGAGTTTGGGCTCTTGGGGAGCATTTAGGCCTAATGGGTCTCAGGACTGTCACTCAGCAACCTATTAAATCATCTGTATAGTTTTATGAGTGGATAGTCATGGTGATTTTAATGGAATTAAATTTGCTTACATCCAGACAGTTTTTGAGTCAGGGTAAAGGTTACTGCATGATAAAAAAATGTTTAAAATGGACAATATAATAAAGGGAAGCAAACCAGCACAAAATTACATTGAATACACAGATTTCCCTCAGTCATTGGACTGCCCAGAGAAAAATCACCATTTAACTAAAATGCTGCCTGCCACAGAAGCATCAACCCCCACCCCCCCTGCCCCAGTGACCTGAAAGTGACCTTGAGGGGTTGTTTGTCCCCTGTTGGAACCCTGAAAGCTGAGAATTTCAGGCTTTCTGAGCTAAAAGGCACTGACCCTCAAGCAAGCACTGCATTTGACCTGAGGCCGTGGAACAGGCTTTGGAAATTGAGTGACAGAACCGGGATTGTGGGTGTGTGGTTTGAATAGAAGTGTGTGATATCACAGGGTACAAAACTTAGGATTTAAGGTTTTAGTGTATAGTAATGTATATAGAGCAGGATGGAGGATTGATTTAGGGTGTTGGCTAAGTTCTTCTTTCACCTTTCTCTTAATGGGTTTGAGTGGTGTTTTCTAATTGAGTGAAAAGGTCTGCATTGCGGACCATGGGTGGTCAGTTATTGGGTTAAAAGTAAAAATAATATATGTGGCATCTCATTATTGGACAAATTATGCTTAAAAGACCTTGGAAAGAGTTAGAGGCATTTTCTACCTTGTTGGCTAGAACTCGCAACTCATGAGACTGTGCTTTAGATAAGAATTAACAAACAACTGAGTCTGAACACGAAAAACTATGTTTTCTGTGCATTAATCCTGACTCTAACAGGAAGAAAAGAAGATAAAACCCACACATTTTAATGCTGGCCTGTGTGACGATCAAACTCATGACCTTCAGAGTCCTTCTGCTCCATGGCAGGATCATTGTCACCAAGTCATTCCTGACAAAGTCTGAATGTAGTTGTAGCCAAAAAAATGCCAGGAATGGGAACATCCTTCAGAGCCCAGCACCCAAGGGGAAATCAGGGACATCCAGTACGTGGCATTCAGTCACAACAGTAATGTAAGTCATTGATTACACACAGAGTGAGGTCACAATTCCTCAACAGGAAAAATACATGGCTTCAGCCTTTGGAAGTGAGGGGCTTGTCCTTCAAGTAACAGCAAACAGAGTGCGCTGAGGGCAGGTGACACTTTGTCATGGCTGATTGCTTAATGCTCTTTGAATCATGGCTCGTTTTTCATCTCATTTTGCTTTGGCTTTCATTTCAAAGGCTGGCTGATGTAACTCCGAGGAAAACCTAAAAACAAGCAAATTCCTCGGAGGAGAGGCGGGGATGTTTTTAAGGGTTTGCAGGTGGAGGGAAGGCATGTGGCAGATGTGTGGAGTCAATAACCCAAATGATAACAGGGAGATGCTGCCACCCCTTTTCCTTCATCCCCTTTGCAGAGTCCGTGCTCAAAGCTCAGATATGTTCTGGGGCTCTGAGTTGTGTGTGGTTCATTTTTAATGTTGTCACTATCTACAGAGAATGACAAGTTATGTTGGTGATGTTGTAAATCCCCCCATTTTGAAGAGACTCTTCGAGACAATTTCTCTGTTTGTCCACACGTGCTTTAATCAGACTTTTGATTACCAAGCTTGCCTAATTTTCTGGGTTTAGCTCCATATTTACATTGCTCTTTATGAATTGAACTGCACCAAAATTACATGGCTTTTGCACAGGTAATACCTAAATGTTTGAAAACATTTTGTGGTCTAATATTAAGACGTAATGGAAAAAGCTGGATGTAAACCAGATGTGTCTCCAACCTGACAATGTTTAAGGCATGCAGGAGGAACAGTTACAGAAAGATGATGCAAAGTGTGTTTTTTGTCTGATGTAGATATGGTTGGTATGACTTGTGGTTAGGGCAGAGCCTCAGAAGTAAGGCAGGCAAAGATGCATTTGCTTTTCAGGAAGCACCTGCAAAGAAATGATCAGGTTATGGGCTATGGGCTATGAAAATGTGGAAATCCTTTGTGTTCCAAGCACAGAGATGCTGAGATGCTGCCACTAACTTCAGAGAGGCAAAGCTGCAGAGAAGGGGAGGGAATAGGGAGATATAATAAAAATCTAGTTGGAAAAACAAACTGAACTTCCCATTGAGAGTACAGCTTATGTCTTTATTTCTCATTTATTGAGGCAGCACTATGCTGTGCTCTGTCCTAGGCAGGGCTGGGATGTTACTCTGAATATACCAGAGGAAATTTTAGGGAACAGTCTGTGCTGTCAGAGAAGTGCACTAAGATAAAGTGGTATCTTTTCTTCTCTCACACTGATGGTTCTCTGAAAACCGTTTCATGTTACTGGATGACAGAAAAAAGGCAAACAAGTGTAATTTCTCATGAGGATAAACTGGAGATGATTCTTGGCTAACTTCCTAAAGAAAGCCTAATTGCCTTTAGGTTTTCTGATTCTATCCTCTTCTTTGAAAATAATCACAATAGGGTTGATAAAAATTACTTATTTTGGAAGGAGTGCAATCCCCTTTGGGCTCTTCCTGAAAGTCCAGAGATACATGGATTGTCTGGAGAGTTTGGGGAGAAAACCTCCCTTGCAAATACAAAGGAGTGCTCATAATTTAAATGATTTCTCTGATGTTTTGTCTATTGCAGAAAATTTATAGATACTTGTAGATACTGAGGCAGAACTTACAGCCCTTGGCTTCATTTACAGGTCCACCTTTGCCATCAGTACAGACATTCTTCACTCTGAGGTTCTTTGTTACATTTGAGAAAATAACAGGAGATTTAGCTGAGGAAATTGTTGCTGTTGTTACTGTTGTTATTGTTATTGTCTTTTGTTAGTAATGAATATTGAGGAATGATGGGCTACAGTTTATTGTTCACTGCCAAGGGATGATCTTCAGGATCTATTTACAATTGGATTTACAATATTTACCATTATTATATTTCCAAAAACAAAATCTCCTGCAGCTTAGAGGTAAAAGATATATCTTAGTTTTCTTTAATAGGCATACACTTCATTTGACAGGAATTATTTTCCCTAAGGGTCTATTAAATAAACCGTTTGAAGACAAAGGAGAGGTTGCACATCTTTATTTTTCACTTGTACATAATCCTTTTTTGCTTTAATTCAGTTCATGCCTGTGAGTTCAGAGATCTTAATTCACAAAGGCTGCATTTCCAGCTTTAGGCAGAATAATGGTTTTGTTGTCCTTACTGGGACAATTCACGTGCTTCGAGTTGAGCCTGAAGAGAGAACAGGCAGAAAGAAGAGGATTATCTCAACCTTTGTACAGGAGTTCTACAGAATTGATAAGAGGAAAATCTGTTTGCCCAAATGAATTTGGTTTATGGAAGTTCAACAGTTTCTGCATCCAGGACTGACAGCCTGACAGGTTCCTGTAGCCATTAAAGCCACCAAAATCCAAATGTATGAAGGTGTTTATGTTTTCCCAGAAACTGCAGCAATAAAAATAATTTTTTTTTCCTGCTCCTATATGTACTTACCCACTAGAATATTGTTTCTGTCTTGCTTAATGACTCATTTGTTGAAACAGATTCTGACCTGTTTTATGGTGAAATTATTTTCCAGAAAAGTAAGTGAATGTCTGTATTCAGACATTATGTATGTCAGAACCTCTCTACAGAACCTGAAACACAGAGCCCTGACCCAAGCCACAAAAAGAACAAGAAGTACAGGGAGCAGGAGCTCTCAGGAACCACAGCTGAAAAAGCCTGAATCAGCAGGCAAAACAACCAAATAGTAAATTAAAGAGTTCTGTGGGAAATTATAACCTGAAATGAAAATAAATCTGTGACTAGCAGGGAAAGCTGAAACAGAGATTGGATGTGTAGAAAAAGTGCTTCATGCTTCTAGACAGTGCAATTGATGTTCCACTTGAGACAGAAGAGTATCAGTTGTATCCAGTTGGGGCAGCAGCTATTGGATGTGACATGTGGTACTTCTGGCTGGAGGGAAAATGCTGAAAGGAAAAAATACTGACTAGTAAATTATTGGAAAGTGCAAAGAAGGCCCATGGGAAAAGTGGCCAAAAAATTGAAAAACAATGCAGGATGAGGTAAGAGAGACGTGCCTGAAAACCTCGTGGTTGAACTGGAAACTTCTACTATGATGGAAAGTCACAGAGGCTTAAAAGAATTACTGACATCAGAAAAATCACTGAACTCAACAGGGAGCCATGAAAAGCAAAGACAGAAGAGAGCTCATTGCCAAGGCAGAGCCAAGGAGGAGTTTGGTGGTGTATTTCAAAGAAATTGTGACCAGGCTCAGCTTCACCACATTTCAAAGCAACTGGGGAACCTGAACCTTTCTTCTGCCCTGTTTTTGGTGTTAAGAATAGCAATCAAAAGCACAGGCTGCATCCATCATGCTGAAAAACACAGAGCCAGCACAGTACAACAGGACAAAAGCTTCAAGAAATGGGGAGGAAGTAAGTGAATAGTGAATAATTTTTGATTTAGCCTGCAGAATGGGAATGTGGAGTCAACAATTTGATGTCTGTGATAAAGGTCCCACACACTGGAGGGGTGTCCTTGCTTTGTCCTGAGGACAGTGTTCTGCAGGGATACTACAGCAGGTGAAAGGTGCTGTGAGTGTAGGATTTGAAGGAAGACAAGCTGGATTTGTAGAGACTGGCTGTTCATGTTGCTGATTACCATGAAGCCATTGTTCTCCAGGAAAGCCATCTTCTTTTTTCATTGAATAATTGACTTTCCAGAGTCACCACGTATCCTGGAGAGATTTAGATGGTAGAGCATGTGTCAGATCTGCACAGTCCCCAGGAGAAACATCAGGAACAGGCACAGAGGTCCAAGTGCTCGGTGAGGGCCAGTGATGGCACAGCTGCCAGGAGGATGCTCAGGATCATTTCTCTGCTGCTGTTTGCCACTGGCATGGACTGACTCTGGAATCAGGGTCCAGACCTGAGTACCGGCTCTGGGGCTTGCCATGGCATAAAGGGACAGGGCACTGAGTTATTGTGAGGTGGCTCTGAAAAGCCATCCCTCTTCTCTTGGAAGAAAGAACTCTCCTGGCAAGGGTAGGGTGAGCTTAGCCCCAAATCAATTAACTTAAATCCATTCTCATAACACAAGTGTCGTGGTGATGCAAAATCCTGACAATTTGGAGGAGCCTTCCTTTTTCCAGGAAACTATAAGATGGTGAGATAAGGGTGTATATTCATAGCATGAGTAAGCATGGCATAGAGAAATAGGAAATAACGCAAATTCAGTTGCAATCCTGGGTTACTGTACAGATTTTAGAGCTGGAGACATCTCAAAGGGGTAAAGACAAAAGTAGGTGTTTTTCCAAGATGAGTGAGTTGGCACAGGATGATAAAACTCACCTTGTGGCAAAATTGTGCTGAAAAATCCTCAAGTAGCAATCTGTCATTGGTGGTGTCAGAGAAAGTGCAGAGCTTTGTGGAGTGGGTACTCCATGCTAGCATTTTCCAGCCAGTTTTAGATCACAACTTCCTTTCTGGTGTGTATGATCTATGCATTTACATGGATTTTTTTTCACCCACCAGGGCAAACACATGGTCTCATTACCAGAAGCCTTCAGTGTCTGTATTTTATATTAAAACGATAAAGTGAGCATTGGTTCAGACAGAGCCAGTCCTCTCAGCTGTTCTGCAGGGCTGTGGGTGCAGACATGTGGTGTGTCCATGCACCACAGTGGGTGGGTGTACAAGGAATGCATGTGGCACCCCCAGCTTTCCAAATATCCCCCACCCTGCCAGCTGTGTCTGAGGGAGGGGCTGTGCATGGGCACAACTCACATTTCACTGGGGGATGGGGTAGGGGAGACTGGAGCAGAGGGGGGATGTCATGGAGCCTGAGACCAGGCACGGTGGCCACCCCATCGTGGGCCCTTGCCCACCTCTGCCTCATCCCTGCAGGCTGGACAAACATCAGGCTGGGGGTGATCACTTCTGCCCCTCATCCCACTGTGGGAAAGCTCCATCTTGCTCTACCCTCAAGTGTGAGAGCTCATGCTCTAAATGCCAGCACATTTGCCATCATCTGAATAACATGACAAAGACCAGTGATGGGGAGAGCAAAATTCCCCAGGAAAATATTTAAGAAGATGCCTTAATGGACAGCAAGGTATGGCTGACCTCAAGAGCAGAAGCAGCAAATGGCAAAAAGAAATTAAAATATTTTTCCTTTTGTGCACTGGTGGTAGGATGGGTGGATGATGACTGTTCACAAGAGTCATGAATGATGAGCAGACAATGAGGGTGATGTTCCTTTAAGAAAGTGGCTTCATCTCTGGTATAAACTACCTGCAGAGGTATGTAAACATTTTCACTGGCTGGAAAAGTGTACATTCAACAGATTTATAATCCCTTAAAACCCCAAAGGCATAATGGAATGGGAATGTGCTCTGTTTCATGTCAGGTTTACACCGTGTGCTTCGATTTTTTGTGTCTGAAATCAGATAGACCAGCTGGTTGGAAAACCAGCTACATCATGTTAGCTGGGTCTGTGGAAATGTAGGCTTGTCTCTCAAATCAGTCGTCAGGGATTTTTAAATAGGGTTAAATATGCATGGCTAATTTGTATCTCAATCCCTTTAGCTGGCTGGCTTTTAATTATTTTTTTTAATTGCTTAAATAACTTTCAGAACACAGCACGGTAGGTATTAAATCTCTTTAATATATATTTAATTGATTACTTTCCCCCCTCCCACACAATTTGCTGTGGCTATCAAGCCAGTGATTCCCTGTCAAAACCAGGGTGAATGTCATCACTGGAGGATAGCTGAAGACTGGATCTCAGGTGTGCTACCTGTGTTTACCTGACAAGGTGTCCCTCATGGCAAACCAGCAACCACCTGTTCCCAGCCTCCCAACACCCCCTGAATGTCAATTTACTGTGGGTGTTTGCTGAATGTGGAATAGGTAAATAGGGAAGGGTGGGCACTAAAGCAGAGAAGGCAATCTGGGGCTTTTTGTTGAAAGAGGAGGGTTATCCATATGTGATAAAGCCTAAGACAGTTTGTGTTCCAGAGATTAAACAACCCTGGCCTGACTCATTTTTGTCACTGCTCATCAAAAACCAGTTCCACTGAAACTACACCCGAAGTTTTTTAAAAGCAGGAAAGCCCAACTATTTCTCATAAAGGAAACTCTTTTCTCACTGTCTAGGAAAGTGCACTTTGAAGATAAAAATAAATAAATTAAATACAGCAGTTAATCCTTTCCTGGAGCCAGTGCCTGCTGCATCATGCCCATTCCCAGCGCTGTCAATCACTATCCAGCCAGCGCTCCGTTCAGAAGGTGGAGCTGTCAGGCAGAAGGAATGAAAAGGTAAAAGGAAAAGAGGACTCCTGCTCCTTGCTGATGCCAGGGGTGAGTGAGATTATGTCAAACCCTTCAAAACAGAGTCCCCTCTCTCTCTGTGCCCCACCCCCTGCTCCTATATAACCCACTGTGCCTTTAGCAATACCTGCCCGCCCCGGCCGCCGCTGGGCTGGGAGCTCCGGCTCTTCTCCCATGGAATCCCCGATGGGATCCGGGATGGGATTCCCGATGGATGCTGCAGCCGGCAGCGCCCTGGGGTGGCTCTGCGCGGGTGTCACCATCACCTTTGTCGGGGTCACGGCGCTCTGCAGGGCCCCGCTGGGCAGGGCAAAGGTGCTGCTCTGGAGCTTTTCAGCCGCCCTGGTGTGTGCGGGAGCGCTGGGGGCTGCAGGGGGGCTGGGGGGCTTTGTGGCCGTGTGCCTTGTCTGCTCCCTGTGCCCGGGGAATGGGGACCTGCTGCCCGTGGGGGACAGAGCCGTGCTCATCACAGGTAAGGGGCTGCCAACAAAACCTGACTCTCAAGTGGGCTGGAAAACTTCTTGTGTTGCTTTTGTCTTTTTTTCTGCTGGTTTTATTTGGTTCAACAGAGACTTTTTATTTTTTTTTCCCCTAGGTAAATAAGTGCTCTGAAATTAAGTAGAAAAGCATCTTAATAGGTGCTATTATTTTTTACTGTCTTGTTTAATCTTTACAAGTGGCTTTTTAGATGTACTTGTGAAATTAACTGGTGCAAGGAGCAGAAGAATACTTATGATGGTCTAATTTTTTTCAGCGAGACAGTAATTCCTGGGAGCCCTCAGAACTGTACATTCATATATTACTTTTGTTTACTTGAATTAATTGTGCTGGTTGTGGGTGTACAGTTGTCTTTTGGAGGGGGGTGTGTGTGTACACAGTGTCTATTCTGCACATATTTCAAGACACTGGTTTGGTGCCATCCCTTTGAAACCCTCAGTGAAATAATTTAGGAGGGAGTAATTCCCTTCACTACGAGGGAAAGTTTAGAGCTAGTTAATTCAGTCTCTATTGCCACTCTGATCTGCTCAAAACCTACTTTTATTTTGCACTGATGGCGTTTTTGTTGTTTTATGGTTTTTCTCCTGTTTCCTCTGAAACTTTAGGTGTTGTTTATTTAGATGTTGCTTATTTGTGTTAAGCAAATCTTTGAACTGGAGTGCCTGCCTACAACTTCTTGCACTCCTGATTTGCTGGGTTTTATTTTCTGTGTTTTTTTCCCCCCCTCTGGAATGCTGAATTAAGTTGCTTTAGTTTATATAGCAATTTCTTGCAGAATTTAGTTTTGTTTTATAGAGACACCTGGAAATAATTTAGATGTGCCTAGCAAGCTTTATTACAGGGATTAAGTATAAAAGTTGAGAGAGGACAAGAACAGCAGCAAGTTCTCCCCTTGCAGTTTATCTGCCACCTGGGTTTCTCCCTGCAGGTGTGTCAGATGAGGATGGATATTGATGTGGGGAACAGGGAACAATCCTTTCCCACCCCTGCAGGCTCAGGGGATGTGCTTGCACTTGGGCATCTCCTTGGTCTTTGTAAGAGTGCAAATCTTCAGGAAAAAGCACTCTCTGGGAGCTTCTCTGCTCTGAAGTCTCAGTTAGAACAATAAAAGGGAGTTAGGAACACTTGGGTACAGACCAGTAAGGGAATGTGCTTTCCTTGTACCTGGGCTGCAACTGTCCTGAAGAAATGCAAGTTTGGACATTTCTGACAGCTGATTAATATGAGGAGGCTCTTCTTTGTCTTTACTGGAATCCTGTGCTAATCCATCATCCTAATCCATCAAACCCTCCATCAACTGAAACAGAAGTTTTACTCAACATGTATTTTGGTTAAATTGCTCTGAGTGTGATGTTCTTCCCCACACCAACTGCAGGATGTGTGTCCCTGTGCATTTGCAGATGCAAGGTGCCTTTAAGTAGATTTTGGTGTAGTTTTCTCCAGTTCAGACAAGACCTCAGGCAGGCACTTCTTGGAAAGTGATGATTTTAATTTTTTTTTTCCCCTCTGCCTTTCAGCCCTACAGGGCTGAGGGATGTGGCTGTGTCCTGAGCACTGCCACGGATTCCTTATGAGCCTTTGGCCAGAGGCTGGGACGAGCTCTGCTGCTGCTCCTGGCTTCTGTCACACGTTGTTCTGGTCCTCTTTGGATGTTCCTTGTACCAGAGCTGCTCTGCATTTTCTATTTAAGCCAGCAGTTCACTGGAGTATCAGGATAAAGGGAAAAACTATGCCCAGTGGTCAAAATGCTCTTTCACATGGATAACTGTGGGCATGTGAGCAGGCTCAAAGCCATTGCTGGAACTCTGCTGTGGATCCTCCTGCTGGGAGCAAGAGCTCCAATAGCCTGACACAGAAGCTCCTGGCATGCAAACACTTTAGTGGTAAATGCAATGTCTACCTTCCCTAAAAACTAAATTACTACAAAGATCCAAAGTAACAGGAGTTGCAAAATTCTATCTCTGGTTATTCCGTGTGCAGTGGGATGAATTTCTCCAGTTCATTTGGTCTTTCCATTCTTGGGGGAGTGATTTGGTGCATGTCCAGCATGAGTGAATTGTGAATTCTCAGTAATGGGTCAGTCACAGTCAGTAGTGACTGCTTTCCTTAAAATAAGTCTTCTCATAACCCACAAATTATTTTTGGCATAGGAGCAAGTGTGTGATTGGGAGGGAATTATCCTTTTTTTTTTTTTTTCCCTATGGAGACTCTTTGAATTCTAGGAATTGGAACAGTAAAGCTTCTCTGGACTTCAATAACAGGTCTGAAACTCAAATCATATTTGTTTTGGAATAAAAAAGCCGGGGACAAACCCAGCATCAGGCAACGATAAAAACAACTTTTATTGCTTTCTTGGAATTGCTGTGCCCATCCAAGCTCAAGTTGCATTGCATTCTGCCCATTTTCAAGTTAAAGCTGCGTTGTAAAACTTACAGGTAATATATAGCTGTGCCTGTGTACTTGCTGGGAGAGATGAAAGAGGAAGGATTTGATCTAAAAGTAGGGTTTTCACTGAAAGAAAAAGAAGGAAAAGTGAGCCCAGCCCCAAAGTTAGAAATCTCTTGTGTCTGGGATATTTGCAGGCTTCTTCATGTCTCTTTAGGGAATTCAAAGAATGCAGGTTTGTTCTGTCAGGTCAGGACTGGAGAAGCTTAATGTGATATTTGTAGTGCTCTGGTGTGCCTTCAGCAAATTGCAGACTTCAAAAATGCCAAAAATCTGATTTTTTTTCTTCCTAGGAATTAAATAGAGCATGAATAATTATTTTCTACTTTTTCAAGATGCACTGATTAATGCAGACATTTAGTACGTGTTTTCTTCAAGCCACCTGGAATTAATATTTTTCACCTTTCAGGACTAAAGACCCAGTTAGAAGACAAAATCCAGAAAAGAGGATCTAACACGATTATGATGAGTGTCTTTGGTAGTCAAATTATATTGACTACATATTTTAAATGTAAGAGGAGACCTGTGAATTATTCTGATGTCTTTCTTGGTGTGCCAAAGTCACAGGCTAACCCTGAGAAGGGTTAAGTAGGGAGTGTTGCAGCTCTTTCACAAGAAAATAGTAAAATACCTGGCAGGAGCTTCAGTCCTTTGTCTCACATTCACATTTCCAGGGTTTGGAGACTAAACATTGATGTAGTGAATTGTTGTTGCAGGAGATCCTGGATCCCAGTGCAGCATCCAGGACCTTTCTCTGCTGTAGTTACAGTGGAGGATCTGGTGCAGTATTGTGGAACAGGCTGATTACAATGTTAAAACTGTATTAATTTATTAAACTCCTAATTTTCCACCTAATCTAGTCCTCTGCAAAGCTCATGAAGCACAGCCCCTATAAACTCCTTCCCTGTGTCACCTCACTGGGAGGCTTGGTGGGACATGGGTGAGGTGTTTCTTTCCTTATGGAGTAAATTTCACTGTAGATGGGAAGAATGGAAACCAGAATTGAGAAAATGGAGAGAAAACACTTAAAATTAACTTGTAGTACTTGGGGGTGTTGGTTGATGAGAAGCTGGATGTGACCAGACATCCAGCTGTGTCCTGATCTCCTTCCAAAACTTTGTGGGCAGCAGAGAAGGGGGGGATTCTGACATGGACCTGAAGTGAGCCAAGAGAAGGCTACAGGAATGATCAGAGGACTTGACCATCTCTCCTGTGCATACAGATGTAGAGAGCTGGGATGGCCCCGGGGAGGGACCTTAGAGCCCCTTCCAGTGCATAAAGGGGCTCCAAGAGAGCTGGAGAGGGACTTTTGACAAGGGCAAGAAGTGACAAGACAAGGGGGAATGGCTTCAAACTAAAATACAGCAGGTTTGGGTCAGATATTAGGAAGGAACTCTTCCTTGTGAGGGTGGGAGGCCCTGGCACAGGGTGCCCAGAGGAGCTGTGGCTGCCCCTGGATCTCTGGAAGTGTCTAAGGCCAGACTGGACAGGGTTGGAGCAGCCTGGGACAGTGGAAGGTGTCCCTGCCCATGGCTGGGGGTTGGAATGGGATGATCTTCCAGGTCCTTTCCAACCCAAACCTATTCTGTCTTTTATTCTGCAGCAGCAGCAAAATATTCTGTCACAAGGAGAGACCTGTGAATCACATAATTTGTTAAATATCCTTCATTGGTACCTGATGGGAAGGGTTACATGATTGTGATCCTAAAAACAATTGTTTGCTCTAACAGTGCTTTCTGCAGCTGCTGGGTCATTGCTTCATATAGACAAAGTTTGGGAATAAGTTTGGAAGAGGATAGAGAGGATAAGAGAAATTCTGATCCAAATTTCCATGAATTTAGTAGCTGACTTAACAAAAATGTCATTTGGAAGCTTTCTTATGTTCTGAAAGCATTGGACTGCAGGTAGAACAACAGTTGCTTAGTTTTGGCTTGGTTACAGTCTGTAATAAAAAGTGCTTATCTGAGGGATCTGTGTAGTAGGTGTGTGAATCAAATAAAGCTACTTCTTGGAATGAAGAAATAGAATCCAAGAATTTGAATTTGAAAGCCCTATAATTGCTTTGCCCTTTGGAGATTTCAAATTAAAACAATAGTGGTGGTTTTTTTTTTTTTTTTTCTTAGATAATTTTGTTGTCAGGTTCCAATCTCAATATTTGTATAAAAAACCAAAGTTGGACTTTATTTCTTTTCTATGTATGAAGTCAGAGCATCTGTCAGTGGCAGAGGGTGAACTGATTCCACCAGCTCTTAGTCAGGAGAACATGGCCTGTCAATCTTTGAGGAACATTTAAAGGTCCAGCTCCTCAAACTTCAGATCTGAACCTTTCTTTCTACTGACATATGTATTTCAGGGACTTTGTCATTGTATTATTGCTTATGTTTGTATGGCTTTTCAATGTGTGTATTTTTTTTTTTAAATGGTGGTGTAGGACAGACCTACTTTCCATGTTTTTCTGATGTTTTCAGGAAGTGACACTGGGATTGGACATGCCCTGGCTAAATACCTGGACAGTCTGGGTTTTGTTGTGTTTGCTGGGGTTCTGAACAAGGACGGCCCTGGGGCTGAGGAGCTGCGGCGTTCCTGTTCCCAGAGACTCTCTGTCCTGCAGCTGGATATCACCAGCTCCACTCAGGTCCAGGAGGCCTATCTGGCAGTCTCAGAGAAGGTGCAAAATGCAGGTACAGCTTTTTTTCTCCCCCCTTTACAATGCAAGGCCTGATGTAGCAGCTTAGCAGGTGCATCTCCTCACTGTTGGCTGCACCATGGCTTAGGTGTGTGGGACATTTCCAGGGTAAAGTCTTGGGTGCATTTCCATCCATGGCCTGTTTTCTGGGATATGGGAAGATGGTAGTGACTGGTCAAGGAGTGGGGAATGTGTATCTGCAGCTCATCTCTGTTTTGGTCTGGAGTCACCATCCAGCTCATGGGTGTAATCCTTACGGAATTCTTTTCCTGGTGTGTTCCAGCCTTGTGCTTTCTCCTCTTCCCAGGGCTCTGGGGTGTCGTGAACAACGCAGGAATCCTGGGCTTCCCTGCTGATGGGGAGCTGCTCCCCATGAGCACCTACAGGCACTGCATGGAGGTGAATTTCTTTGGGGCTGTGGAGGTGTCCAAGACCTTCTTGCCATTGCTGCGGAAATCTCAGGGGAGGCTGGTGAACATGTCCAGCATGGCAGGTGAGATGAGAGAAAGCACCAAATAAAGTCCTGGAGAAAAGGGCAAGGAAGGTGTCAGTTAGTCTGGGTTGTCAATACACCAAGGGAATAAATGTTAAGGTAAAAAATCCAAGTTTTTCTTTAGTTTGGGACACTACTCACACAAAACAGTCTTTAAAGAAGAGTTTAATGTGGCTAAAAACATGCTGTGAGAAAAAAACCCAGTAAAATTCAGGTCTGGTGTTTTAGATGGCATGAGTGATAACCTTGTGAGCTTCCATGAAGGTGGGTGGTACATCACAGGTATTTCTATAACATGTTGAGGCAGAAGTCTGTGACCACCTCAGTTTGTGAGATCTGCTGATAACTTGGGAGCTCTGTGTCTGTATTTCTTTAAAAATATTTAGTATGTCTTAGAAATTCATAAGCCTAACTTACTAGCAAAGTGGACCTAAAACCTTTTTAAAAATTAACATATCATTTCCATTTCTTTCCTCATAAATCTTGCTTAATATACATATATATGCATGTGTTTATAACATGACCTTCTATTCTAGGAGGACAGCTGAGGTGCTAAGATGTAGGAACTAATGTAATACAGTAATGCAGTATCTGGTAGCCAACAGCTGAGGAGCAAGAATGCTCCTTTGAAAATGAGACCTGCTAGAAGCAGGTCATGCTGCTGGAAAGTATTTTGGTGTAGGATCTCCTGGGGATTTGCTGGGTCCTGTGCTCCCTACATTTTTCTTTGCCCTGCACAGCTGGAGTCCCCCTGACTCCTGCTGCATTGCTGGGGTGACTTGTGAAGGTGTTACCTGGTGTTCCCCATCTGCTGAGGATGTGGCTGCAGTCTGGCTCTGGCACTGTTTTCTCTTTATAATCCCAGATATGCTCTGTGTTTGCATCTCTGTGTTCATGGTTTATTGCTGACCCTCTGAGAAATCAGGGCTGAATTATCAGAACCTTTCTGCTGCTGCTCTGAGGCCAGACCCCTCTTTCCTGTGTGCACCCAAGTGAAGCTCTCCCTGTGGGTGTTTTGGGACAGATCTTTTAATTCCTGGTGAGAATCCCCGAACTGCCTTGAAGGGATAAATGCATTTATCCCTGTGCTGAGTAGTCTGCCCTTCCAGGAGCTGGTAATGACCCTGCTTAAACTCCAGCTGTCTGCAGAGATGTTGTTGCACACAGGCTGGTTTGGGTGAAGAGTTTCCTCCTAACACAGGGTCTGGGGGTCCGTTGGTAAAACATTAGTGGAGAAGTTAGTGAGGTCTCATTGTGCTCAATCTATTCGTGTCTGTGTAGGGCTCATTTAACTGGGCTCAGGTTAGCCTGACCTCAGAGGGAAAAGTATGTGATTCAATTGACTCAAACCAGTCCAGCTTATTCAGATGCATACAGAAGAATAATTAACATATAATTGGCCTGACTTCTTCAAGGGAATGGCTCTGTGTAAACAGCTCCTGTGGTACCTTGGTCATCCCAGTACAACACCCAGTAGCACCAGTGGCTTACCTGAAAATCCTCCTGTACCTGAGGTATTGTCCTTTAAAATACTCAAGCACATGGAGATGAATGTGTAGCAAGTGAAACAGAGGCAGGATGTGCCCAGCTGCCCATGCAGGCAGGAGAAGGAGGGATGTGCCTCAAGGAAAGGGTTGTCCATTCTGTTTCCTGCTCCCAGCACAGCCTGTGGTGGATCTTAAACCTGTGTGGTGGTAACAGAACCTTGTGGAGGGAGTGGGAGGGCTGAAGAGGAAGATGCTCAAATCAAAGCATGTTTGTGTTTTTCTAGCCGTGAAGGAGGGACAATCTGCCAGTTTTTGGGACAGAGGAAATCTCTGCATTTGGAGGATTCTGCTTTCTGGAAGCTTGTTTTTGTAAATATGTTCTCTTAGCTTTCCCATCTGAACAAACGTTTTTGGGATTGAAAAAGATGGGATATAACTGCAGGCAGGGATCTGCTTTCATGCTGGGTCTCAGGGAGTCCAGTCACTCATGGGGTGTGATTCCAGCTTTGGTTTGTCCCCAGAGGTTTTCCCCACCCTTGTATTATTTTCTCTGGCCTTTTTGAAAAGAACACAAAAGGAAGATAACTTTATAAAGCTAGAATTGAGATTACTTACCCTGTTCTAGCTGTGGTTTATTGTAGGGGCTTGAAATTTGTGTTAGTGTCAAGAACAGGAGTATAAAACTACTGCTTCACTATTTATAGGAACTAAAACATTGTGTTTCTCAAACCAACAGTCATAACTTTCAGCAGTTTTTACCCTTAGATGCAGTCCAGTTTATTTTTTTTCTGCCCTACAAGGTGTCTTACCAGGTGTTACTAACTGCTGTAAGCAACTGCTAATTTACAACTTCCACTCTTTTTTAACCTCTAGCAAGAAATGATTCCCTCACTGACTCGTCTTTAACGTCAGTGAGAGAGGCATAATTTTGGTTGTGCAATAATCTCCCTTCTAAATCATGAAAATAAAGGCTGGGATGAGCCACTGTCGAGGTTTATCAGGTTTCTATTGCTCCTGCAGGAGGCATTCCACTCCCGAGATATGCTGCATACGGGGCATCCAAAGCAGCTCTGTCCATGTTTTCTGGAGTAATGAGGCAAGAGCTTTCCAAATGGGGCATTAAAGTCATGGCAATTCATCCATCAGGCTTCAGAACAGGTTGGTGTTTGACATTTCGGGTTGTTCTTTGTGCCTCTCCTCTTTCCCTGTGGTTCAGCAGTCTCAAACAGAGCCCTGAGTTATTCTCAGGGGTTGGACTTTTTCTCCCCCATTTCTTTATGTGGGTTATGGAAATGAAGTTCAGTGTCTTTTGTGAGAGATGTTCCCTCCAGCTCTGCACACTGCCTGCCTCCCCTCTCCTGGGCAGAGCTGTCCTTGCTTTGAGCTTTGCTCCTTTTTTGGAGCTGACAAACAGAGCAGCACTGTGTGGCCAATTTGAGTGTTATGGCTCACTTGTCCTGCCTGGGAGCTTCAGGTCCCCTGTCACTCCTCCCTTCCTCAATATCAGAGCTCTCTTTATTGAGCTGCTCTGTCTTGCATGGCAGTATCTGCAGGAATACCTGTCATCCTGCTTGCTTGCTGTCAACATCCTCTCATCTTTCCTCTCCACTCCTTCCCCTGTGCGCTCCTGCTGCTTTCTGTTCCAAATTCTCCTCCTCCTCCTTCAACTGAGCACTTTTTGCAGAGCCTGTCCAGGTTCCAGACTCACCTCTCTCATGGTGCACACAGCCTCACTGCACCCCATACCTGCCCAGAGGATTTTATTATGTCAATGTAAATTGGTCTTTTTCATAAAATGCTGCTTCCCTGAGTGCTTCCGCTCTTGGGAAGGGGCCCTGTGATGCTCTGACAGCTTTGCATGGTCAGTGGAAACTGCCTGAGGCTTCACCTTCAGGGCTCTGCTGAGCCGTTCTCAGGTTTATGGGTAAAATTGAGTTCTGGGATTTGAGATTTAAATATTTATTTAAAGATTTTTCTTTATTTGCCATGCTTTAATTTTTGGTAGTTAGGCAATAATTCCATTGGAGAAGCCCCTGCTTTCTTTCATTCCTACATTATGCAGATTAGGTGGACAAATAGATTAAATTACAGTTCTAAATCTGTCCTAATAGAAGGCTAATCCTTCAGGAAACTAGTTACTGAAATACTAATGTCTCTGTGAAAGGGCAGCTTAGCACTTGGCCAGCCCAAGTGAATCCTGTTCATCCTATCCTAGTTTGTCTGTCTGTCCTCAATTTATAGTAAATACTGACTGGAAACATCCACAAAATGAATAGGGACAGAAAGGAAAAGTGGGGACAAGGGGGAAAGAAGAAATGCTGGTTTGGCTGTGAGGGACCATTTTTAGGTAGAGCAAGGGAGCCAAATGGGGCATGAACTTTGTGCTTTTTGTGTAGCACCAAGTGTTCGTGCTTTCTCTCCTCTTCCAGCTAAAAGCACTGGCTGCTGACCAGCTGTGGTGTTTGTTCTTCACTGGCCCACTTTAGATTAACTCTGACTATTAATTACAGATTTATTTTTGTTCAAATCTATCCCTAAACCCACTTGCTGTCCTGTGATGTTGCCACTGCAGGTATCGAAGGCACGGCGGAGCAGTGGGACAGACAGGAGAAGGAGCTGCTGGAGAACCTCCCTGCAGACACCAGGCAGGCCTATGGGGAGGAATATCTCCTGGGGCTGAGGAATTACCTCCTCCACCTGCCCTCCCACTGTGCCCCTGACCTGTCCCCCGTGCTGGGAGCTGTCCTGCATGCTCTGCTGGCCAGGAGACCCCAGGGCCTTTACACCCCTGGCAGGGGAGCCTACGTCCCCCTCTGCATCTTCTGCTGCTTCCCCCTCTGGTTCTACGACTTCTTCATCAGCAAAGTGCTGAGAGCTGGCTCTGTGCCAGGGGAGCTGAGGACATCAGGAGATGAAGGCAAGGACCTCTGAGGTGTTCCTCTCACTGGGTGAGGTAGCTGGGATGAACTCTGTATAGACACTGCTTCTTTATTGTGCTGACTTTTGTTAAGTTGCATCGGCACTGTCTTGCAAAGAGGGAAATCTTGGTGTTAAGAGTAATGTTTGGGAAAAGCAGTGGATAAATATAAATTGAAAGTATTCCCAGATGGAGCATTTTTTGGGGAATTTCAGTGTTTTCCTGTTGTCTTTGTATTCTGCTTTCTGTAAGGTACCTCATGAAGTTATATAGTTCCTGTCTGTTTCTAAAGGCATCATCAGCACACAGAGAGATGCAGAACATGTTTTTTTAAAACAAAACAAAACCCCCTAGAGAGTCACCAACATTAAATCTTGTAAGAAGTTAAATATATTCCTATTGTTAAAGAGACTTAAAACTGTGTAATACAAGTCTTTTTCTCTACAGCTTCAGCCTAATATGTTTGGGTGTTTTCATTCTGTTGCTGTTGAACCTGAGGAATTATTGTCCTTTCCCCCCAAGTTTTGTAATGTGTAGTTTTAAAGTTTGTAATGTGTTCTCTTTGCTAGAATAAGCAACATGAATTAGTTGGAGTTGGAGGGGGGGGGAATGAATGAAAACAGATCAAGATCTTTATGAAGAAATAAACAATTTCCTTCCTGCAGTAATAAAAATAATCATTGTGGGTGTATCAGCTGCTAATTTGATCTGTCTGGGTCATCCTGTGCACTGCCTGTATATGCCTGTGCTTATCTAATTGTTAGTAAAATCTGATGCCACTTCTGCTTTTTGTACAATTTCTTACTCAAGTTTGGGTCTACAAACAATTTGTGTTTTTTGCCCACTCCTTCTGATACCTTCTTGTGTCTCCCTCTGCTTTGGGGGGAGTTTGTGCTCATTCATCTGAGATCAGTCACTCTTCATGTGGCTTTGCTGGAGTCCAGTGTCCAACTCCTGACGGATTGGGGTCACTCCCCTTCCCTAATTTCATTCCAGGAGCACCAGGTGCCCTCCCTTGTGTCCCTTACTATAAAACCCTCATCAGTGTCAAGTGGTTGGGAAATCACCTGTATTTTTCCTACATTATTCCCTTTTTACATTGTCTGTCACATCCTTGGGCTTTGAAAGGCTATGATATTTTGAAATATTTCAAAATCCTCATCTCCCTGAGTGCCATGGTTTGGCCTGTGTTCTGGCTTTGACAAGATGCTTTTCCAGTGATGAAAAACTGAGTGATCACATTCTGAGCTTTAAATGCAGACACGCTTTTTCCCTTTACTTTCTGAGCAACTTCTAACTCTTCTGTCATAATCCTACTTGTGCTCTTGCACCCAACTGGACAAAATCACTGTTTAATTTGCAGCTACGGTATTTATCCCATCACTGTCCTGTGTCTGTTACATCAGTGCAAGGCTGCTGTAAATGCAAGAGGATGCTCAGAGGGCTCAGGCCACCTTTGGAATCTGTGCTCCAGTGGGGGAACGCTCCTGTCCTTAACATTGTCACAATAACTCCTTTTGCTACTGATGTTTATCACCTGGTGGGTTTATATCAATGCCCTGGTTGGAGACTTTTACTTTCCTTGGAGAAAGTGCACTCAATGTTTTGAACTCAGAAAATCTGAGACTATTTCTCTCTCTGTCTCTTCCAATTTCTTCCTTTACCTATTTCCCCAATTTTTTTATGTGTCAGCAAAAATGTGTAATTAAAAACTATAATATTTAGTAACCAGAGGGTTGTGACTCTGTGTGCTTTTTGGGGATCAGTGCTACATCCCCTCCTTTGCCCCCCACAACAGGAGAGCACTGAGGGGGAAGGGGTTGGGGAGCTTTTCCAGAGCAGAGGGACAAGTGGCAGTTGATGCCCTGTTTTGGGCAGGATCCCTTGGTGAGTGCTGGGTGGCAGCCTGTGGGTTCTGCAAGGAAACGTGAGTGTGGAGCTGGGGATTTGTGTGCTGGGTGGCAGCCTGTGAGTTCTGGAGGGAGAAGGTGAATGTGGAGCTGGGGGTGTGTGTGCTGGGTGGCTCCTGGGAGTTCTGGCTGCCCTCAGGGTGAAGGAGCTTGCTGACAGGGAGCCTATCTCCAGCTCCATCACGGATTGTTTTTCCCTTCACGCCCAATTTGGGTGTAAATTCTGTAGGCTGGAATTTTGCCTTCAGGCACGCTATACAACAGAAATTTGTCTTTGCAGTCAGTCAACTGTTTTGCCTAGCAATCTCCATAACAATCTTTAATTGTTGCTTTGTTGTTTGGCTGTGGTCATAAAATGTAATATTTTTTTCTCCCCTTGACTTTTCTAATAGGTACATTATCTTGTACATTGCAGACATATTAAATTAGGCATTTACTCGGAAATTTTGACTTAATTTCATTCTTTTAAACTTTTATTTCCCAGGAAATTTCTGTTCTAAATAGTCATTTTATGCTTCTTCACCAAACTACAGAGATACTTTAGCGGGTCTCTAATAATTGTGATATCAAAGATTGTTATTGTTTTGTTCCTACAGGGATCTTATTTTGTGTTTTAAAGATAATTCTGTCGTAACACATTATTGAATTATGTGTCGCTTAATGGGCTGCAGTATTAGGAGGAAATTTATTTTGCTAATGGCTTGCATTGCAAATAATCCCAACTGTGAGAGTGGCAGAACTGCAGGATAAATTTGTAGGTGTTTGTGGCCAACAAGCCCATGGGATGTTAGTGCTGACTCTGGCTCATCCTCTCAAGGATAAATGTCTGGGTATTGTGGTCCTTTTTTGCCATAAAGACTGATCTGATACAAAGTTATCTGGGGAGTGGGAAGAGAGGAAGTTGAGTTCTAGCAGTAGAAACTCTGGTATTAAAACCCCCAAACTAATTATCATGATTTGGGCTTATTTTCAAAGATAGGATTTTTTTTTTGAAAATGCACATGGTGTGAGGAAAAGCATCTGAGAAACTGAAGAAATTGGTTGTAGCCTTAAAAAAGGATGATGAATAACAGTCTAGGAGATCACTTAATGCCCCGCAGTAATCAAGTGTGTATATATTACAAAGACTTTTGTATAGACTAAAAAGAAATGTGGAAATCATGATAAAAGAGCAGGTTTTATATACATCCCTCTGATCCAACCTCTGGAACGAAGTTTGTGACCAAGAAGTAAGGGCTGTTGGATGCTTCTTATAAAGGAATTCCCTGGCTGGTGTCCTGGGGGTCCCACTCTTCTGCTCTGCATTCATTGCTCTGGTTGCCACACACTCTTCCTTCATGTGAGGAGCTGATTTGAAGATTTGCAGCTTTGGGGAGACAGAAGGCGAGTTACAAAGCAATTTGTTTTTATAATTTTTTTTTTTATTCTGGCTCCATTTCCCCTCTTTATGGGGCCCCTGATGACAACCCTGCCTGATGTATGCCTGCATCATTACAGGCTGGGGAAGATGGGTAAAATACTGTGTGCTTTTGTGGTTGTGTCACTGACTGGTTGTGGTGGGGAAGTTTTGGTGGCCACTTGCCAAAGGACCAACCCTGCATTTCCTGGAGGGTTAATGTGTGGGACTGCCCTGTGGCTGGAGGTGAGGAAAAGGGCTGAGAAAGTTTAAAGTGTGCTCAAATGAGAGGGAGGTTTGGGTTGGATAGAAGAGGTGATGCAGGAAGATGGGGAGCTCCAGGTCACTGAGTGTTATGGACTTGTGCAGGGACAAGGATTCATCCTAAAATTGTTTTCAAGCTCTGTAGGAGGTTGGTCAGACCCATTTTTCAGGTTTCAGATCCATTTTGGAGGGGCTAAAAACAGCAATGGAGAAAAAGGTAATAGTCACTTTTTCTAATTTAATGAGCATTAACAGAAATGTAATTATTTCTAAACTAAAGTATTTCAGATTTTGCTGGTTTGGGTTCCCTGCTGTCTTCAGAAAAGAGGGAATAATTTCCATGTTCCTCTGGCATGTTGTGAGAGTTTTTTTTGTATATAGTTGCCTATGAAAGGTTTTTAGATTTTTTTGTATGCATTCTTTGTTTCAAGGGGATGCATCCAGGGATCTTTCAGGTCTCAGTGATGTCAAAACACTCTGGTTTTGCTGTAAATTTACTTGCCTGGGCAAAGCATTGCAGAGGTACAACCAAAATGGGTCACATTTCATTTGCTTGAAGCCAAGAGTCCACATGAGAGTCCACATGAAGCCATCAACACTCATCTGGGCATATTTGCAGCATGTTTGGGACAAATGTGTGAATTTCGACATTTTTCCTAAAGAGACTGATTCTGGGAATCTTTTCTGGGTCACAGTGTTGTCTTGTTTTACCCTGTTTATGCCTGTGTTTTGAAAGTCAACTGGATTCCTGAAATGATGCAACCCCCGAGGGCACTGTGCATCAGAGAGTCATCACATTTCTAGGAACGCTCAGAGAAATTAATTTAAAATCCAATTCATGCAGGCTTCAAAGGAAAAGCATTCAAACAAAAAAAATCTTGGCACTTGTGAGGATATTGGGTGGGGAATTTTTTTTACTTTTTATTTTTTCTCCCAAAAGTCTGAGGCCACATAAATGGAAAGTATTGCCACTGCAATACATTACCTTGCACAAATGTGTCCTGGGGTGCAATCATTGCAGGGCTCCCTGAGTGCAGACACCATCGAGGCAGGATTTCTATAGCCAATGCTTTTGTCAGTCAAGCTGAACATCAGAGCTGTTGCTCTTCAATTATAGATGAATTCTGGCAACCTTGAGGCAGTGGGCTTTTACCATAGCAAGAGAGGTAATTGCTTTTTACTTTTAAAGCGTGACCAAACCATAAATCAAGAATCACTGACATCTCATGAAAGGAGGCGAGTTTTAAATCCCTTTAATAGGATAAATGGGTTTTAAGCATGTTGTATAGGTCATTGTAACCTAAGCTAATGAATCTGACTTTAACAACCTGTATGAAAGTAATTGCAGTGAAATAAACAGCCTCCACAGGTTTCATCCCTGGAATATGTAGGTTAAATGATCCAGGTTTATATCCCTGTTCGTGGTGTTGCCTGTAGCTCTGAAAAGAGCACTGAACAAGCTGGAAACTAATCCTGAGAACTAAGAATTTGGATCTCAGCATCTGCCATGAGTGAGAAAAGGGGGGACAGCTCAGGGGTGAAAGGATGGCTCTCAAATCCTGGTGGAGCCAGTGTGGCTTTCACTATCAGTCTGCTAAATCTGGAGAGGTCTGGAGGTGCAGAGTGTGTTGCTCTTTGCACAGAGCCGTCCAGAAATGACCTGTTATTAGACTGTTTTTCCTCTATGAGTTGTACATTCTGGCCAGGTTTCTCTGGTTTGGGACCTTTCCCTTGTGATATCAAAGGACACGTTTCAAAATAAGAGCCAGAATATGGATCAAGGGGTGAGGATGAAAGATAAGGAGAAAACAAAATGATAGTGACTGGTGTAAAGGGAAGGAAGGAAGGAAGCAAGAAGGATGATTCTCAGGAAATGGGTTTGGGCAGATTGTCACACTCTGGGTCAGGTTGACCTGCCCACTGTGTTCCACCACCTCCTCCAACACCTGACTTTCTAAAGTGTCATTTAACAGGCTGTGACCTGTGTTAAATTTACCTACTTTGAAGTCTTATATTTCTTGGTCTTGTAGCATCCCATCCCAGGAAGAAAGAGGACGTGGGGTGTTGTGGTGAGGACAGGAGTGGATGCTCCAAGCTCAACCTGCTTTGGGTGGTGATGGGGGACACAAATCTTGTATTTCCACCTCCTTGTGAAAGGGGAGATGCTAGTGAAGCATTGTACTCCCACACTCAGCCCACACAAGCCTGGCAGTGCTGACTTATTTGCTCTCTTTCTTAGGGATAAAGAATATCACAATGTACTTGGTTTCATAGTGGAAAAAGAAATTTTTGGCCTTTAGCCACAGTAATTTACATCTCAGCAATCTGTGAGAGAAGGCACTGCTGTCTGTCTGTCTGTCTGTCTGTCTGTCAGGGCTTCCTGTGGGCTTTCACTGTCAGCAGCCAGTGCTGACACCAATCCACTCTGGTGCATCCATGACACAGCCAACAAAGCCCTCAGGATGATGATGATGTGTCAGAGAATGCCCTGAGGGGGATTTATTCCCCTGCTGTGTGGGCAAGCCCTGTCTTTTTGGACAAAGGGTTAGGGATCAGTGTTATGGCTTCTGTGTATCTCAGAAAACATCTTTTTGCCTTTAGTTTCTCAGAAAAACTCCATTCATAGAATCACAGAACGGTTTGGGTCAGAAAGGACCTTTAAGGCTCATTCATTCCACCCCCTGCCATGAGCAGGGACAGCTCCCATTAAACCAGGTTAACTCAGAGCCCCATCCAGAAACAGCCATCCACAACTTCTCTGGACAACCTGCTCCATTCACTGCCTGAAGAGCAAAATCCTACAGGATTAATTGAATTAAAAGGATGAATTGGGGAAAGCAGAGCAAACAGTCTTAATTAACAGTGTTCTAATGTGTAGACAGCACTGTAATCATTTTATGTGCTTTGCATAGAGGAATTAAGGGCTTTAAAAACTTAGCATTTGTGAAACTGTTTTATCATGTAGAAATGTGTTAGAAGTTCATGTTGGGAGCTGGCTGTTTCAGAGTGTGATCTAAATTGCATGTTCATGCAATAGCATCGTTTAATTTATATCCCTTTTTTCCCAAATGTTGCCACTATGGTTGCAAATGTGCTGCCTTAGAGCAGGAAGAACTGCTCTCAAAGATTAAGAAACCCCAATTAACCAACCAAACCCCCCCAAAAAACATCCCCGAAATGGGATCCACTCACCAGCAGTGACCCACACCGATGACTTTGGGCCATGCCATTGCTCCCTCTGCATTTTGCAAGTGTCCTTAGGGATAGGAAAAGGCTAACTGCAATATTAAAAAAAGACTGATGTTAAAAACAAGAAGATAAATGATTCTGCTCCACCTCTGGGTTTAACATATGGCGTGGAGAAGCAAATGGGACGTGGTGACAGATCCACATGCAGTGTAATGGATGGTGGTGCTCAAGGGGAGCAGCACAACAGCCCAGCTCCACTGCAGTCAGCTGGATTTGGGCACCAGGGAGGAAAGGGTGCCTCAGCTGAAATGAGGGCAACGTGATGGATGTGCCATGTACCAGTTAGAGCTTAAAGCTGAAATCTGTCAAGGTGGTTTTGTGTAAAGGAGATACAGGCACTCCTGGCCTGGGAGAGACTGTGTCCTTGCTGCTGCTGACGTGCAGGGCTTGAGTGAAATGGATTTTTTGTTTTTGTTTGTGATGTTAGTTGAAAGCATTTTTAAGCATTACAGACTTACTCTGTGAGGAAGGAAGGAATTATGGACTTTCACCCTAATGCTGCATGGGACTTTGAACTGTAGGATGTGATGCTTGCACCCCACTGTCTGCCTTTTATGGGATTAATGACTGAAGATGGGAATCTTTGTGGCTGTAAGGAAAAGTTTAGGGTTTCCTGACTGTGTGAGCTGAGAAGCAGCTCTTGAAACCTTTTGCATGCCTTGCTCCAAAAAAATATCCAGTGCCTGCAGAAAATAGTCAGTCCTAACCATTTTGAGGGAATTGGCTTAAAAGAGTCCAGCTCCTCTGGCAAGGTTAATGTTCCCCATGAAGTTTTGCACAACCTCCTGGTGTCCATTGAGTGTGGGCCTTGCTTTTGGTTTTCTCCTGTTACCCCACAGTGCTTGCTCAGCCTGGAGGACACTCAGTCCTGGCAGTTGTGTGCCTGGGTGAGGAGGGGAATCAGGGCTGGTGAAAAAGGGTTTGCCTGTGGTTGCCCATCTCTGAAGGTCTGATGGTCTCATGTTACTGAGATCCCTTTTGCCACCACAGAAACTGGTTTCCAAAGCTGCTGTGTGGTCTTGATTTGGGCTGGTTTTGAAGAATCCTTGCTGCTGTGCTGTTCAGCCTGCAGCTGTGCATCTTGTGGAAGAAGGATTGCTGTGGGGAACATGGAGGGGCAGCCATTGTGAGGCTGATCCTGGCTGCATCCCAGCCTGGGGCAGCCCTGAGGGGCCTGGCAGGATCCTTTCTGGGTGTGTGAAACACCTTCACAGGCCTTTCTCTTTCCAGAGTGACATCAGTGCTGTTTGCAGAAGCAGGACAGTGTTTGCACATCAGAGCTGCCTCCATCTGAGTGTATTTATTGCTGGGAGTGGAGTCACTAGGAATGGAGACAAACACTGGCTTTCCTTTGGGGAATGGGCAGTTATTTTACATCCATTAGTTTGTTCCTGGCACACATACAGCTGGGCAGGAATGCTGCCAGGGCACCAGTAATGCCTGCAGGATGGCCAGGGCAGCATCCCACACATGCTGCTGTTGCAGGAGACCCTGGACATAAAGCAGATGCTTCCACAGAGAATTGGAAACTCTTCAGGCTTGGTTTCCTTAACCTTTTGAAGCCCTGTTGTAGCTTGGGTTCTTAATGGATGTTTCTACATCTAACAAATTCCTGGTGCAGTAATTAGTTTTTCAATACTGAAGCATTTAAGTGTCTTAATTTTTACACTAACGAGCTGGGATTCCCCACGGGTTGTCTCACAAGCTGTTTCAGCATCACAGAATTTCTCTGTGCCAAATATCACTGGTCTCTTCTGGGAAGAAGGAGTTTCTGTGACCCCTCTGTGCCATTAAACTGGTTGTTCTCTGCCTGTGTCAAGGGTGACTTTGACAATCCAATTTCACTGATTTTTTTCTCACTGATCTTCCCCATGAGCAGCTTTCTACTCACTTCCAATCTCAGCTAGCTGAAGCTCCTCCTTCCCCTTAATCTGATTTATTCAGCAGCTTCAGTGTGACTTGGGACCAACAATAAAAGTAGGTGTTGCTGGGGCACAACCCATCTCCTGTGTGCAATATTTGGAGGAGTGGTGTTGGCACCTCTGTGCCAGTGCTCACAGGAACCTGGGGGTGGCATTCATTGGTAATTCCCCTGTCCCTAAAATCCAGACAGGAGAACATGCTGCTGCCTGCTCGGCTGCAACACTCCAAAAACTGCTCAGACAGCAACCAGAGGCTGTGTCTCTCTGCCAGCATATTAACGAGACAATTTACTGTGCATTGGTAAATATTTACACCTGAATTTGAGCAAAAAATCCTCTCACTCACAGAGATGCTCTGGACTGTGAGGAATGATGCAACATATAATCTTAAGATTCCCTAAAAGCCATGCCAGTTTTACCCAACACACACACCTCCTCTGCTGCTCAGCTGTGGTCTCCTTAACTCCAAGAATGTAACTGTTGTAAGATTTAACAGGGAGACTGTAACTGTTGTAAGATTTAACAGGAAGACAAGCAGATGATTTAGCTGTTTTTCTGTGGTAGATGAAGAGGAAAATCAGGCTAGAGTGGGGTGGAGGTGCCACCTGGAGAACTTGAAGGAAAACAGGGATTTCCATGGCTGATGAGTGTTTTGAGGATGTGTCATTTTGATGTGTGCTGCCGGGAGGGACAGGTGGAACAGTGCCCATCTCTGAAGGACAGAGATGAAAAGGTGAAAACTATAAGAAGCGAGGCAATGGTGTGTTGTGAGGTGCCATCAGGAGCAGGTAATGAGGCATCCTGTCCTGGGTTGCAGTGTAGGATGTACACCAATTATTTATTCTATCACCATCTTCCTGAGCTTTTGGAACCAGGTGGGGCAGTGTTTTCCCAGGCCCCTCCTTTGGGCTCTTCTGCTCATGGCCCATCAATGCCTTGCCCAGGACTCACAGGGAACTCCCTCCAGGAGCTCTCTCTGTTTAATGGGCCATCAAGGACCCACTGCACGACTCCTCATCCCATTGGGAGATGCTCCGCCCAGGGGGAGGAGCCAAGCATTCCCACCTGCAGAGAATCTGGGATTTGGGACAGGACAAGCAGCCCTGACCCACTGGATTCCCAGAGGAGCAGAGCTGCCAGACCTTTCTACAGGATCACTGCTTCAGGAAGAGCCCCTCACCTGGACTGCTCCCACCACCCTGCTCAGGTTGTATTCTGACTCTGTCAGTGGTCTTTTGTATTATTGCATTTATTTTATTTTATTTTACCTTTTTACCTTTCTTCTTATTAAATTGTATTTCTGACTTGGAGCCTCTCACTCATTTTGCTTTCAAACCACGACACATCCTGACTGCCAGGCACAGGAAATCTGGAGTTGGCTGCAGGACATCTCCCATCAGACCCAACGCTGCTGTCCCAAGGTGTCAGGTCTGCTGAGCACAACCCATGGAGACACGGGGGTACCAAAGGCTTCTCCCAGCAATACTGCACCGCACTCAGCCCAGACTGGTTCTTACTGCTGCAGTAACCTGACAGCTCCAGAAAACAGAGGAAGGACTCTGGATCTGGCAGCTTTGAAATAATTTATTTTTTAGAAAGTTTTTGCTGCTTTTATAGAAACATTATTGCCTTCACATACGTTTTTGGACTGAACATGTGGCCAGTTGCTGTTGTTACAGTGATGGACCTGCAGCAGGTAATTCTCAATGGTTTCATTGAACAAGTCTGGGCTGCATTTTCTTGTTAAAAAAATTATGTTTGTGCACTCCATGAACGTAAAGCTAGTGATAAAAGCAGTGGGAGCCAATGTGAATGTACTAAGGAGGTGGTTTGCAATAAAGAGCACAGCACACACTGTCCCAGCCTGGAGCCTTAATTACTTTGAACAGCAACTAACTGCAAATTTTCTTCCCAGGTTAAGGAAAGAGAAGTGCCAACCATTTAACTTCCTTGCAGACACACAGTGTCCCCTCCTTTAGGTAAATGCACTGAGCTGAGGAATCTGATATTCCCATCCTGAGTAAATGCTTTCTGCCAGGAATATGCAGAGTGAGATTAACAGGACGTTCTCATTAAAATCTAGATCCTTGTACACATCAAAAGCCAAGGGGGAAAAAAAATATACAGGGCTTGAATTTACAAATGAAATCATATTTCATGCATAATTAGCAAGAAATTGTGAAATCTGCCCAGGCATGGGAAGCACTAAAGTTTGATGCAGATGCAGTTGGCTGTCCAGGGCCTTGCCAGGGCTCCCAACTTGGTTATCCTCAGCAAAAAGCATTTCAAGGGGAGGAAGACAAGCCCGAGCACCAGCAGTCTTCTCTTGTGGTCATCTGTGTTGAACAGGAAAGCATGAAAGGTTCAAAGCCCATCATCCCCTTACCAGGACTTGAGTCTTTTTTTGTAATGTCTCGATAAGTAACACAGGTAGGAATTAAACAAAACCAAAACAGAACATGAGGAAATGAGAAAAACAGTCTCAGCTTATTGCACTAAAACTAAATGGGAAGAACGCTCTCCTTCTCACCTATCCTTTCCTGACAGTGGGCTGTTTCTTTTTTTGTGCCCATGGTGCCCCTCAGGCTGTATCTGGGGGAGGTTCCCACCAGACAGCATTAATTGAAGTGCACCTCTGCCTCCAGAGCCCTTACCCTCCTCTCTTGGGTCCATCTAGGCAGATTCAATTTTTCGCCTTGAAACTTCTTTTATTTCTTCTTAATCTATGTGACTGCCTGGCCATGCTTCTTAATTGCATGACTTTTATTCTTTTAAATCTTATCCAGAAATACAATTTTATAAATTCTGCAGAGGTTTAGAGAAATATGAACGAGAGCCTATTACTATTCAATGATTTCCCAGCAGCTGCCATGAAGGGCTTGTGCAATGATGGAGTTTATGAAGGCAGGAGGGAAAGCTGTTCTGCAGGAACAGGAGATGCTGTAGCTGTGTCACAATCTGCCATCTGTCGTGAAGATGCAGCTGAAAAAGCAGAAAGGGTGGAACCAGGAGCATGGTTGCACCCTTGCAGCACCTGGTGTCCTCTCTGCCTGCAGAAATTGTCCTTGGCCTCAGTGAGGTGAGGCTGTGGTTGGCCAGCAGTGGTGGATGTCCCTGACAATGGCCATGGGATGGTCAGTGAAGGGTGTTGGCCATCTGTGTGCTGAGGAATCCTGTGGGCTCCTCCTGAAGTTACTGCCCGTGGCAGCAGGAGAGGCTCAGCCTTCCTGTGCCCAGCTGTGCATGATCCTGCCATGGATCAGGGTGTGAAGGGAAAGCTAAAGGGAGCACTGAGATTATCCTGTCACAGTAATTCCTGCTTAGCCACTAGTGTGAGGAAGTGTCTTGGATTTCAGAGCAAAGTCATCTGTGCTTTGTCTCGTGCAGAGACCCTCAGCTGGATCAGGGGTGTAAATTTTGGGTGTCAATAGACACTCCTGAAACACCTGCTTAAAAAAAACAGACACAGGAATACTCCTAGAAGTGCTGGCAGGGCCAAGCTGTGTCTTCTATCCTGGATGTGAAATTCAGAAAAGTGAATAATTAGCTCTAGTGTTTCCTTTGCAAGGTGTCAGGTGTGGGATTTGTTTCCTTTCTGGGGTTTCCCAGGAGCTGCCAGAGACACTGAGGCTTTTCTGAGGCTTCCTGACGTGCCCTGTTTGCCCTGGGACACGCTGGGCTCTTTGCACCTGATCTTCTGAAGTGGTCCTCTAATTAAATTTAAGATCCAATTAATTTAAAAGGTCTGTGCATGCCAAAAGTTTGATATTGATGTGACTTGGGAGCCTGCAATCCAGCACTTCAGCACAGCAAATGCCCCTGGAGGTCCTGCCCGTGAGTCCTGTGGCTGCCACTAAAAATTTGTCTGAGCTGAGCTCATCCCTGAGCTCAGTCAACACACCTGTCCTGGAAGATGGAATTGGGTGTCTCTCCCCAAATCCCATGCAATGTCCCTAGCAGCAGGCTGTTCTCACCTCCAGCACAGCACTAATGCTGGTTTTTAGCAGTCAGATTTGCCACTTTCAAGCGTGGAGCCAGAAGGAAGCTGGATAATGCAGTTAATTTAAATGGGCCAGTTCACTTAGAAAATCCTCTGCTAATTCCTGCTGTTTTCCAAGCTGCTAAAAAATCTAAGAAGACAATAATGTATGTCACTGTAGACAAGTAAAATAGCATAATTAATTGGGTTTTAATTTTTAAACCTCTTTTGTCTCGCAAACTTGCAAGAAAGTTGAAAACTAGGATGTTAAAGAGAATAATTAAGAATAGTAAGAGGTAGAGTTTGTATCAGAACAAATTCTGTTTTACAGTGGGGTAAATCAAATACCTGTGTGTAGGAACATGCAGGCCATTTACTTTTTGCTTGTCTAGGACCAGCCTGAGCCTGTGTTATCTCCCTGAGCCTCCACTTCCAGGTACAGCACTGTGGCAGTACCTGTCTTTTATACAAGCCAGCTCCAGCTGGGATGTGCAGGCAAAAGGAAAATATTGTTTCACCTGGCTGCTCCAGTAAATCTGTCTCCTCGATGTGACTGGAAATTTGATGATGCACTTCAATTATTCAGCAAATTGGGAGATGAGTTAATTTTTGTGTCAAACTGTGCAAATAAGTCAATGGGTTTAAAATCCTCCCAGCCCAATACCAGTCTTTTTGACATGCCTCTGAAAGCCTTTTCCTTTCTATGCTTTCCTCTACACTAAAAGAGAGGTTAATATTATTTATTCTTTCCAGAAGGGAAGAAAACCCAATATCAAGTGTTTTGAAAGCTGTGACCTGGAGGCTTTCATTGTGCTGTGCAGTCAAGGGCAAGGCTCATATTCAGAATTGCAGAGAGACAGAAAACAACGTGGATCAACATAATAAAAGTTATTCAGCTGAAAGAGAGAAAAACCTACACCAAAACCCCAGAGATCAAATATTTACTAGTAAGTGCAGTGAAACAGCTATAAAGAAGTGGTTGTGTTCAGAGTTTTAAAGATCAAATTACCTTCCCAGCAAAAGGGCTGCTAAGTGAGGTCTCCATCCCACCAGCAGCTGCTTCCTGCTGACATTGGTGGCTTTTCTGTGAAATAATGGGGCAATTATGCCTTGTTGACCTCAGGAGTGTTTGTGGGGAACAAGAGAAGAAGCATGAACTGGTCAGGGCACACTGGCACAGGAGAGCATCACCCATCAGCAGGAGCTCCAGACTGTTTCTGGGAGAGGAAAGCTGAATTGTAGTTTGTTTTCTTTATCCTTGCAAATAGTGCCCCCAGGCTGCTTTGATTCTGGCTGTTGAAACATGTTCAGCCCCACACAATGGCTTTGACTCATGCCAAGAGGGTGAGTGGGTGCTCAGGCTGAGCAGAGGAGATGGAGGCAGTGGGTGTCCCTGTGCTGAGGAGGTGGGTGCTGCCAAATCTCCCTTTCCCAGCTGCAAAGGGCAGCCTAACGTGTGAGCACTGCTGCAGGGCAGATGGGCTGAGCTGCAGAAGGTAACAGAGCACTTCCCCAAATTTTCCCTCCAGTGCCCGAGCTTCTGAGGCTAATGAAGCTTTAAGGGATAATGTGGATTGCTGCATAAATTGATATCCTTTGCTAATTGCATCAGCATTTTGCTTTGATGAAATTCTAGTATAGGGTGCCAAGAAACTAACAGCATACAACATCAATAGCTATTTTACAAAAAAAAACAAAAGTCGATGATTGATTGATTGATTGAACATTGGATGATTCATGGAGCTGTGAGTCAGGTCACCAGGAAAGGTTTTTAAAAGTTCAGTGGAAAAGTATTTCAACATGGTAAAGGATCATCCCTTTAAAAAAAAAATCAACCCCCAAACATTGGCAGAACATGATTCAGGCTACTAAGAGGAAGGTCACCTTGTCCTGCTTGTTCAGATGAGACTTATCACCACCCACAAGTTGCTTCAATCCTCTCTTGCTTTTCCCCCTCTTTGACTGCCAGCCAGTCCTCTTGTTCTGGTTGCAGGAAATCAGGTGTCCAGAAACACTGCTGAAGGTCTTCAGAGCCAAACTGCTCTCAGGCCAGGGCTGCCGTGAATACCTCACCAGCATTTTCCTGGCCAAATTGGAGAGAGGCACACTGACTCTCTTTAGCTCGGGGTCTGACAGAAGGAAAAGCCCTGGTATTCTCACACAGAGCTGACTCTGTGTCAGATGGTTGATAGCAAACAAATTGTTATTACCTGGCAGTTGGTTGGAAAGAGAAACTCATTCACTCAAGCTTTTTAAGGACATAAAAAAGCTCATTGAAGTGATGCCATTCCCAGAGAGCCAGGGGCTGCATCCTGCATGACTGTGACCTCCTTTGCCAGCTTTTTTATCCTTATTTTGGACACTTCTCCCTTGACCTTGTGGCAACCTCCTCTTGCTGCTGTGGTGTTGACAAATGCATTTCATATCCTCAACTTCTGTGCTGCAGTGAGGCCCCTCCCCAGTTGCACTGTGTGAGCCAGAGGTGTTTGCAGGGACAGCAGGGTCACACAGGGTCACACAGTGACACCAAAGCCAAGAGCTGAGTCTGCTGTCCTGCTGAAGGCAAGGATTTGATGCCCTCATTTTCTTGGGTTCAATTTGTGATGGGAACAGTTTGTGATGGCTGTGAGGAGGTGGCTGGCTGTCCCCTGGTGTGGGAGGTGGGTGCTCAGCCAGCAGTGCAGGAGCAAACCCAAACATCCTGACACATCCTGGGAACACATAACTCCTGTAAACCATGGAGAAAAGCACTGCTGCCTTCTGAAAATATATAAAGTTTGAACAAGAAGAGAGTAGAGATGAGCCCAAAGGTGCAGGGCTGTGGGATGGTGTTTTGGGGGTGTGCACACACCCACCTCCTTGTGAGGGGTTAAAAAACGTCTCAGTGGTCAACAAAAATCATCCAAACTGCATAAAAGCATTGCTAATCTCCAAATGAAGGAAGAACTGGAGAATCCCATTGAAACTACCTGGGTTATCCACCAGGATTTCCTCACCCTTCAACTCCTGGCCCCTCTGCTTTACCTGCATGACTTTTATTCCCATATATTCCTTTTTTCATTGGCACCAAGCATGTCACAGGAAAGTCTTATTGAATAATATATAATGTCTACAGGAAAATACACTGCTAAAGAGATTTCTGTGAGCAAATAATTTCAAGCCAATCTAATTTATTTCTGAGATGGAGCTACAGAGTGCATTGATCTGTCTTTATCCTCACAGGACTTTAGACGTTGTGCTTGTGACATTCCTTTAAACCAAAGGAGGAAATACAGTCTAAAAAAATGTACCAGAAAGTGGATGAATTAAAACAGGAAGGATGAGAAGAACTCTCATGATCTCAGCTCTGCATCCCTGCAAATTATCCAGGGAAAACTTATGGATGTTTTGTCCAGGTGCTCAGGCTGATTGTGCTGGAAGAAGTCAGTCCTCACTTGCATGAAGGATAAGATGATTAAACTAAGGATAAAATGATTAAGTGTATTTGAAGTTTCTGTGGTCATGGGCAGCAGTGTCTAAATCACACCAACAATTGCTATTAAGTCCTGCCAACATGAAGAATTTGTTCTTGTTTAATCTGATTCCACTTTTCACATTAATTTATCTAAATGAATGCAAGTCACAGTGTATTGAGAGAGTGGCTTATTTTAATTAATCTTAAACCAGTTCCAGGTCAAATGTAATAACTAGGAAGGAGTCACTAAAACTGATCTAAGTGTGTCTGTATAGGGATTTCCCTGTTTAATTAAATGGCGTTTAAATAATGCTTTTATAGAAAATGATGCAACTTTAATGTGCAAGGGTTTGGATCAGTTAAGCAACCTTAAGAATTTAACTCTAAAAAGTTACAAAATAATAAAATAATCAGAGATGCCAGCAGAAAAAAAAACCATAGGAGAGATATCCAGGACATAATTTTCATTATTCTGTTGGTTTAGTCATTGGATTTCCCTGTTCCTGTTGGCCCTGCAAGCCATGGCACTATGCAGCTGCACCAGGTAGGTGGAAGCAGCTGAAATCTGATCTTCAGCTTCTCCTTTCCTCCTCATTCCTGAAACGTGATGAATTTCTCTTGCTTTTTAAACAATGTGATGAAAGCAGTGGCATTGCAGGCACCTGGATTTGGTCCAGCTGGGGGGATGAGGCTGAGGTAAGTGTGGAACACTGATGGACCATTTGCTGATTCAGGATGGGTGCTCTGTGCCACAAGGGTGCAATTCCCAAATGAGTGGATCCCAGAACTTGTTCCCCCAGAGCAAATTATACAGGTCTTATCAATTTTATGCTTTGTTGGGTTTTTTTTGAACCAGCCCAAAGGAACTGTGTACGTATGGAAGATAATTGCTAACAGCACCATTTATAACTCTTCCTCTGCTTCCAGTTTATGCCTCAGCACTTGATGTTGCCCATTATGCAGAGATCAATGTGTCAAAATGAGGTAGATTTACAGTGAAGATAATTCTGCTTCTGAGTTTGAAAAAAAAGGAGTGTGATATTTTCACTGAGTTAATCACAGGAATTCAAAGGGGGTTTAAATCTTTCAATTTTCCATGGCTCATGGAGAAGATGAAAAGTGTTTGACCTGTAGTAAACCAGCTGAATTCATATGGTGGCTCTGTAGATAAATAAAATGTCCACCCAGACAGAATATTGATTACTTAGGTGCTATTTGCTGAATCACAAATAGGACCATCAAATGCACCAGCAAGAAAGTATCATAAAATACATCAGGGCATCCAAAGTGTTGGGCTTAATGTAAAATGACAAGTTAAATAAGTGGTATTAAACTAACTGGGCTGAGAAGTGGCAAGATGCATTGTTCCAGGGCATTATTCATGTCAGTGGCAGGTCCTCTACACCAGCCACCACTCACAGTGGCACTTGCTTTAGGGGGAAACTTGTTAAAGGGACTGTCATGGAAAATTTGGCCTCCAAATGCTCTCATAGTGCACCTGGCACTGAGACATGAGGCTTTGGCCTGGGTGATTTACCAGAGAAAGAATTACCCATCTGTGCCGTTTGCAGCTGTATTTTTTTAAAGTGAAATATAATTTAAAAAATTTATTTAATTTTTTAAGTCTGTGAATCAGAGCTCACAGACTGCTGAGGTGACCAACTCCTGGGGCTTCTGGGGACATTGGAAGTGTCATTGTTTGGGACAGTGGCCACTCTCACACAATGGTGGGATCATCACCTCTTGTTAGACATCAGGAATGAAAGAGGTTTTTCACCTCTTAAGAGACCATAGCCCTGGATGGATATACCCACCTGGTTTAAACAAAACAAGACAAAACAAAACAAAAACAAAAACAAAACAAAACAAAACCAAAAAAACCCAACCAAACAAACAAAAAAACCACAACCAACCAACCAAACAAAAAAACCCAAAAAACCCCCAAAACCAACAACAACAACAAAAAACACCCCAAACCAAAAAACCCTTGGCTCTGGGTTGCTAATCTGGGGACTTTGAGTAGTGTCTGATTTCTGAGCAGGGACCTTGTGGCTCTGATCCTGTGAGGGATTTTCACAGGTGGGACCTGTGTCTTTGGTGGGCAGAGGGTACCGAATCACCTTCCCCACCTGCCAGGGGGATCTTTTCTATGCCGAGCAGGGTGGGGTGGGAAGCAAGAGAAGAGGATTATGGAAAATGTGGCATGAAAGATGGAGATACACTTTTTTTTGCCTTCTTTAGGCAAGTGAGCTCTGGTCAGTCTATCAGAAAAAACTGAACCAGCAGCAGGGTACAAAGAGATAAAGTTACAGATATTCTCACATGAAAGAAATTAAAATAAGTAATTTTTGCCCTTTTGTATTTGTGCAAGAAGTGGCCACGAAATGTATCTCCTGTTTCACCTTCTTTCTACAGAAAATACAAAACCTGCAACTAATTCCAAGCTTAGCAGCACTGCTGGAAGAAGTGATCATAAGCCAAACCTCAGACTAATGATCTGGTTAGTAATATTTCTAAATTGAGATAATTTTGGACTTGTCATTTTTGGAGAAAGTTCCAAGCCAGGCATCTTTTCTTTTGTATTAAATATTTCATGTGTCATGAGGCAAAAATGAAAATATCCCTGGACTTGTTTTGTAAAGCTGTCTTCAGACAGAGCTGTAAAGACTGTTTTGTTTGACTTTTCTTGGATGACAGTGAACTTCAGATTGAAAGAACGTGTGCTGTAGGAGATCCAGAATAATCCTTTCAGCAGATGTGGGTATCTCCAGTAATTCTTTGGTAGGGCATAAACCTCTGGATCTGAGCAGACAAATGGGATGGATTTGGGTCTGGTGGGGATATGGACACTGTCACCCTGCTATGGAAATCTTGAAGGGAATGAATTCAGAAAGAGACCCCTATTTACAGCAATTTATGCCTTTCAGGGCTTATCCAAAGCCAGCCTCCCAGGGATCTGCTGAATTACTGCAGGAACTGAGGTCAATACCTCAGCTCCTTCTGAAGGGCTTTCATATTGCTGGGTTTTGGTGAACATGAGGGGGATGGACTTGCACAAACATCATCTTGGACCCAAGGAAGCAGAGCAACAGGACAAGGATGAGCTGGACTGAGAATCCAACAGCCAAAGAGGAAGCTGCAGGCATTATTGTTTGTGATAGTATTTGGCCATAGGGGGAGGAATATGAAAGTATCTGTGTTAAAAAACCCCAACAGTTGGAGACCAAGGTTTTTAAGAAAAAACCCCAAATAATTCAGTAGCTAAATATCTTAGTCTGTAGGTTCTATGTCTAATGGGCAGACACCTGAACTAGCACCAGCTCCTTGGTGTTAATGAGGAAGAAAATCACCAAGAGCAAGGAGGGTTTTTTATGCTTTGGCATGGGCTGTGAGACTTCAGGAGGGACCTGGCAGGATTTGCACACAGCCTTTGCTCTGTGCATCCTGTGTCTGAGTACATATCTGAGGATATTTCCTGCATTTTGCACCAGCACAGGTTTGGAAGTTGGGACACTGCAACAGGCTGCAGTGCTCACTGAGCTGGTGGTGGATTGCCAAAATTCCACCTCTGCCTGGAGCTGACTTTATGTGATTTTGGGCTTGTGAGATGAGAGATAAAGTAGATTTTCCTGGGGTTATGAGCACAATATCTAATCTTTATCCCCTGGATTATGAATGGTGTGATTGCAGGTTAATAATTAACAGTGCAGGTTAACGGAAATAAATGTGTCAGCTGCACTGATCACTGGGGCCCTTTGTTTTCTTAGGGCTTCACACATTGTAGAGGTGGAGAAATTCCCAGAAGTGGCTTTGCTGATTTTTTTTTGTATGTGGAGCCATTTGGTCCATCTTATCCCCAAATCTTCCCTTGTCCACTTTAATGCCCAGGTGGTGCTGCTCTCCTGCTTCTTTCCAGGCAGGAATACCAAATGGGGGAGAATTTTACAGATAAAAAAGTTGGATAATTAAACAGAGCTTCTGTAAGTGCATTAAGGTTTAGCCTTAAAGATGCCTGGCTTGAGAAACTCAGTTTTTAAAATATCAAACTCTCCTCCTGCCATAAAAAGACAAAAGTAATATTCATGCAAACAGGTGCTCTGAGTAAATCCTCCCAGAGATGGGAGATGGAAAATCAGGATTCCAGGTCACTTTTCCCTTCTCTGAGCTCGGTGTTCATTGTAACAAGTGGAGAATTTTTTATTATTAATGATTACTTATTTTCCTCTTATTTTCCTACGGTCCAGGCTGGGCACAGACTACCAAGGAAGTAAAATCCTGGTGACATCTAGTGGCTGCTGGGACTTCTCTGAGGCATTAGAGGTGAGAGTGCCTCTGCTCTGGGCATTTCAGCAGGCTGTGCACAGAACATATATGGAAATCAACCTTTCAAGACCAAAAGACTCCCACAGCCTGAATTTAGAGACCTTCCCATCTTGCTCAAGGACGATATTGCTGGAAATTGCTTTGATTCGTGTAGCAGTCTAAGCAGTCCTGTCCCACCTTCCTGGCCATACCCAACACCTGTGATGCTTTAGAGACACCAGGAATGGGTGATATCACCAAAGTGCCCTTTTGTGCCACAAATCCTGCTCTCCTTTAGAACAGTCCCTGATATCCCACTGCCTGGCTGTGTGCTCAAACATATCACAGCAAGATTGGTTCACAGATGCCTGGTGAGAGAAATTTGGGCCAATTACAGGAATACTTTGAAAAGCCAATTTGCAGGGAACATAACGTGGCCTGATGCGTTAATTAGCAAATCCAAAAGGAAATACTGAGTGAAGCTGGAAGATTTTTGGGCGGGTGGTAGAACACAAGCTGGTTTCATGCCAAGTAAAACTGGGGCTCAGATGAGGAACATTGATGTGATTTGAGTTTGGACACGTAGTTTGGGCAGCCTGCAGGAGCACTGCCAGTGTGCATCAGCAATTGTGGGTAAGTGTGGCTGAGGAAAGGCTTGAAAGAAACAACTGCAGGAAGGAAGCAACACCTGTGTGCTGCAGGGCTGGTGGCAGCTGTTTCCCCCAGGGCAGGCTCGGGGAAGGGTTACCCTCATTAAGGCTCAGCACAGACGCCAACTTGGTCTTTTCCCATTGCTCTGCGCTGAGATGGGGAAACAGGCTTTGATTTCATGATGAATGGCTGAAATTGTATTTGGGTTATGCTGGAACAAATCAGCAGTAATTTCAGAGTGCCTGAGCCAGGGACGAGGCTGGCAGCAGTGTGTTTCTGCTGGTGTGCTCTCCACGCCTCAGCAGGCAGCCACAGCCTGGCATGAGCTGGGCACTGCCTCACCCTGCCAGGACTCCTCGGGTTCAGACACAGAATCAGCACACACACACACACACACACATGGACCCAGAGTCAATGAAATAAAAACCACCAGAGGTGCACATGGCCAGGCAGTTCATTCCTTCCCACACACCATCTGCCCATGCAGCCCCCCCTGGCTCTGGGTTGCTGGGAAGCTTCCTGGGCAGCTGGGAATGTCAGCTGATTTGTCCTCCACTCATTGGGTGGCTGAGGCAGTTTGAAAGAGAGAAATGATGAGGGAAACTGAGGCTGGTGATGGCAGCTTTCAGCACGGCCAGTCAACACAACACGTGTCCAGCTAGGGATGGGGGGTGGCCTGTCACGTATAATTCACCAGGAATTGAGAGCTGCAATTATTATGTGTTTGCACAGCAATATGCCTGTAATTATGGGATATATTTACACCCATTACAGCTCAGCACAGAGAGAAATGAACCCCTTCCCCTTTTGTTCTGCAGTGCTTCCCACCACAGCACGAATCCTCAGAGGAGTCAAAGCCCAGAACACCAGCACCCTTCTAGGAGGGAAAAGCAAGCAGGAAGCAGGAATCCGGGTTAAAAATGATGGTTGGGCAGCAGATAAGCTACGTGGGAATGCAAGAATCCTACAGATAAAGAGGCAGAAAAGAAATCCCTGAAGGGAGCAGGGTGCAGAGGGGAATGTGAATGCAGCACATCTGAGGCTCCAGATGTGGCAGGAGGAGGCTCTTGCCTCCTTCCCTTGGCTCTGTGCTGCAGGGCAGGAGTGGAACTTCCCCACGGGAACCTGGCTCCTTCCCCTGCTGCAGACCAAGTGAGAACTGAACCCACTGCAGGGGGGCAGTGTCCTGTCAGCCCGGGCTGCACAAAACACCTCCATGAGTCAGAGCTGTGCATGGGGACTCTCACTTCACTCAAGGCCACTTGCATAAAGTGCCAGTCAGCGTGAATTATGGAGGCGAGGTCTGACCATGAATAAATGTTTTAAGACTGGGGATTCACTTTAGTTTATAAACACCTAGTGCTGTTTTTGCATTCAAGTCCAATTTTAAAATGGAGTTGAGAGCAAGGCTCCCTGGAAGTCCAAACCTCGGGGCTTGTCTGCGGGAGGAACTCTACCTGCATTTCTCCTGTAGTCAAAATGTAAGTGAATTAAAATAAATCCAATTATGGCCACGTTTTCTCTGATAGAGCACATCCACACAAACTCACCATCTGCTTTAACTAATCTCTGCTATGAATTCATAGCCCTGTAGTGTTCAAGTTTGTCTTCTGGGGTATTTTTGGGTAAACAAAGATTAAATCTGTTCAAAAATATGATTTACAGTAATGTTTATGTAAGGGTGTTCTACATAACTTCAGTCTTGTTTTGAACTGTTTTCCATGCAATATTAATCTGTTTTCCAACTGATGAAATGAAATGTGTGCTAACTCTTAATATGCAATCCCTCACTCTGGACTGAGTGGTTTATGCTGGCTTTTGTTGAAGGGGTTCCTGATTGAGTTGAATTTGTTGAAGTGAGTCAATGACCTGGAGAGACATTCTATGTTTAGGGAGTTGCCTGTATTTAAATGGGGCTTAAAGCTGTCACACCTGTAATTGAACTGTTCCAATGCATTTTATGTATGCACAATCAGGTTCCAGGTAATCTATGGTCCTTCAAAACAAGGAAGAAAGTGCATGCAATTCCTTAAGAGGAGCCTGCTCTGTGTTTGAAAGCAAATTCAGGATGTTATTTTCATTACTTACGTGCTTTGTTTTCTCTGTCCCTCCTTACATTTTTTTACCAGTTATCTCGAGGAAAGACCTTCCAGTGCTGCTCCTGGCAGAGGGATATAATGAGAGCTGGAATGATTTCATGTGCCCACCACAGGAATTGACCCTCAGGACCCCGAGTGTGACAAGACATGGTGCAAAGCCCAGGTGCTGCATTCAGCCTACCCCAAACCCACTCCTCCTGCCCCAGGTAAACCACCAGTGGCTCTGGGTCAGCTTTTTCCCAGGGGTAATGAGCCTCCAATTAGCAAGGTCTTCTTTCTGCTGGGCACTAATCTAACTGAGATGTGGTTGTAATGATGTAACAAGGTTCCAAGTCATGTTGATAAGTGAGATCTGTTTGTGGGTACTATAATTTCATTCAAGGCCACCTGCATAAAGTGCCAGTCAGAGTGAATTAAGCAGCGTAATCCTAATGTTTGCCTAAATTCAGTGGCAAAACTTTTAACAGTCTCTTTGCTTTGAATTTGTCTATTGCTGTTACTCCTCAGACAAAATGTGGTTGTGTGGAGATGTGGAGGAGAGTTTCTAAAGAGGAAACTGTCTCTTCAATTAATTAACAGAACCCAAAGGAAATTTAGGACTTTTTAGGCTGTGGCTGACAGAGAAGACAAAAGGTGCTTGTTGTCATCACCAACAAATCTCCTCTGGTGGCTCCAGAGAAAAATAAAACGCTTGTCCAGAAGCATTATTGCTCATTTAGGCTTTCTTTAATGAGTCCTGAATGGCTCATCAGAACTGAGATGGTGTTGATAGCAGGTTATTAGAGCATATTAGAGGTTGTATTAGAGCAGCCAGGATGTTGGGATTACTAGAGGTGGACAGGCCATGTAATTTGGGTGAAAATAGCAAGCCAGAAGGTGCCTTTATTTGTGGCATCACCCCCTGCCCAGGCAGCCCACCCCTGGCTTGTAGAAGTGCCAGCACCCAGGAGCCTTTAAAATCTTGTTGTCAGCTGGCAGAAGGTGAAAAAGTCAAGGTGCAGAAGTTCAAAGGGCAAGAAGTTGTTACAGAAATCTCAGCTGGCTTCTACCCAGCACTCACCCCTGCAGCAGCTCTCATACCATCCTGACTCCCTGCAACTGCTCCACAGAAAATTCATTTTCCTGGCTCTGAAGCTCTCCTGGATGTGTCCAGGCTCTGCCACTCTGTCCCAGGCCACTGCAGGGACAGGGACACTGCCGTGGACCTTGGTCCTTTCTCCCTGCTCACCAAAAGATGCCAGCAAAGAGCTTTGGTTCCTCGGGCTCAGCTGCCAGCTCTGCACACCCGGGAACTGATTTCTCTTGAAAGACCTGATTTTGGCATATTCCCCAGTGAGAATGGAGTGCAGAGTGAAGTCTTATTCTGCTGATCTGGATAATGTCATCAGATGGAGACAAATGATTTTTAAGCAGGCGTTTCCACTAATTTTAGCAGTGGATTTTTTCCAATTAAAAAAAAAAAAAAAAAGGATTAAATCCCATGTGTGCCCATGCAGGAGTGTGGTCTATAATATTTAAATTGCCATATCCCAAAGGCTGAGTACAATGGAGAAATCAACAGTTCAGGAAATAGGGAGTGTGGATTTGCATTGGCCTTGAAGGAATGTATTCTGTAACATCTTTTAAGATAAGGAAAAGAGGCAAGACGCTTCTATAGAGCTTTCTGAGTTCTAAAACCTGTGGTTTTAATTGAAGTTACAGGAGGAATGAGATGATTGGATGGAAAGAAAGGAGATAGGAGTGCTTAGATGATGGTGAGGGAACCTGGGCTCTGTGTTTGAGAGAGAATCGAGGTGATTATTAAGGAAAACCAACAAAATTTAAGTACATTTGGTCATTAAAGCTACAGGTAAATCAGCAGAAGAGCCTTACAGATGTCCAGGTCCCAGTGAACCACACACAGCCAGGGCTCTGCAGGGCTGCACACACCACAGGGATTCAATAACTCACAGAAAATTAACAGGGCTTTCAGATGTTGAGCAGGAACTGTGAGTACAGCCATGCATGGCATGTGTACACACGTGTGTGAATGTTTGGCCCCAAAGTTGCCTTATTTTTTTGCATTATTCACACATCAGAGTCAACAACTGCCCCCAAAATCTCAGCCAAAGTTGGTTCTCCTCTCCCAGCCCAGGAAACCCTCTGTCAGGACAGCAGTTGGGTTATTTTCTGATCACTGAAAAATTCTTCAGAAGGATTTTAAAGCAAGCTCTCTCTAGAGCCCAGGGATCACAAAGGTTCACTAGGGCTGGAGACAGAATAAAATCACAGTGACATCTAGTGATCACTAATGTTTCACAAGGGTGCTACCAGTAGAAACAATAAACATATATTAAAAAAAAAAAAATCAGCTTTTTAAACACTCAGCACAAAAAATCAGAAAGCAGGAAAAGAGGTGGGCTCCAAGTGAGGGTAGGTTATGTGAATTAAAGTGCTGCAGGGCTGACAGAGAGTAAAGTGCCACAGCTGTGGAAGGGCTGGGGGATGATTTCTGCAGGGATCTCCCCTGGCTCTGCATTTCTCCCTGCTTCAGCAGAGTTTGCTGATGGTACTAAATTGCAGCACACTCATATAAAAGAAACTTGACATTTTGGAGACTGGGAATAGAACTAATAAAATGATGTGCAGCTCTGAAAGTACGAGCTGGTCCCCAGGGAGGGGAAAGCAAAATGAACCCTATTCCGTGGCTGGAATATGTGGTGTGGCAGCAGCTCTGCCTCAGTGCCAGGCAGACACCCAGGGAAAAGGCAAATAAAGAGGGAATGCCAGCTGGGCAGCAGAGCTACAATTCAGGTTTGCATCTCGAACCAAAGTGAGATTTGGGTTTGTGCTTGGCAGCAGTACGAGCTAACTGGTTTTGTGATGTTGATGGAGTGTTTTCCACTCCAGGTTATTGATTGACTGATGGCAGTTTAAAAAAAAAAAAAAAGAAAAAAGGATTTTTCTTTTGGTGGTATCAGCCAGGCAATCTGGCCTCAGTCATGCCCACTTGGCCAGGCTGGAATTCAGTTCTGCTGTCCTGCCCAAGCACCCTGGTGAGGCTGAGCCCCATTAATGGCTCATTAATGAGCAAAGGACTCAAACAAAATATTTCTGCAAGGAGGATGGGGCAGGACATTGCCTATTTATGTGTTCATTGTGTCAGCTAGGTTAGCTGGAGTTACAGTGGGGATGGAGAACTGATGCAGTGGGTGAATTGATTTTGCAGCTTTAACCCAGGGATCTTTGTGGCCACATAAATATGCAGGCGAATTTTCATACGATGAAACATTCAGGAGCTGCTTTGACAAAAGTTGAGAAGGAAGCCTCTCAGCCAATTTCCAAGCCCTTCCCTTGAGTCCCCAGCAGCCAGGCAGGTTTAGTCTCTCAATTATTAGCTGAAAGCAGAATATACATTCTCACTGTCTGATTTTGGATGCCGCTGGAGAATATCCCTCAGATAGATGTGCAAGGGGAGAGACAGATTCAGGCAGATGAGATGCTATGGCTGCCTCTGACTGTTGTGAGCAATAACCACAGAATGGGAGTTTATTAAAAATGGTAGCACAAATTAACTGCTGGGTTTCTATGATTAGGTATGAGATTTTCTAGGAGGAAGAAATGTGTAGTGGGACATCAGGCTCTGCATTTCAGTAAAGATTTTGATACAATGCTGTCTGGAAAGTCACTAGCTATGCTGACATAGACAGGAATTGGAGAAATAATTGCAAATTGGGTAAGGACCTGGCAAAAGAGAGATGATTTTGTGAGGTTGCTTAGTGCTTTCATGGAGAATGAAAGTGAAGGGTTTCATTTGCTGAAGGATTTACAGACCTGCTCCCCCTATCTTCCCTGCAGAGCTGGGGAGCACCTGGTGCCACTCATGAAAGCTGGAAAATGAGGAGAAAGGACATTGCAGCTGCTTTGCTGGCCTGGCTGGCTGCTGAGTCCTGCTGCATCTTGGAAATTTCCCAAAGGGTTTACAGAGCTCAGATATTTTAGCACAAAGCCATCCTGAGTTGAAGGCACTTTATTCCATTTCACCACCCCAGGTTCAGGGTCTCAGCCTCCAGCCCCAGAGACAACAATGTATTTGTCAACATCATGTTTGAGTCTGTTTGTGTGGCCCAGGGGATGGCAGGGGCTGCACTGCAACACAAGGTGCAGCTGGGCAGGTCCCAGCACGACTGCTGAGAAAGCAATTAAAAATAGCATTAGTGTGAATTGACAAATCTAGTGCTTGGTCTGGTCTCAGGGGGACGTGGCTGAACCACAGGCTTTTCTCCATGACAGCTCTATTTATTTTAAATAGAGGAGCAGAGGAGATGTGCCTCCAGATGCTTAAAGAGCAGGTGGTTACTTTTCAAGGACTTATTTGACCAGAATTTCACACCACAGCTCCTATTAAATAAGGGTTTGGAAGGTGGAAGACAATCTTCCATCATGACAGAATCCTCAGCATCTCCCTGTGAGGAGACACTGCCCTGGGTGTAACATCAATTTGCAATGGTGTGATGAGAAAAAGGAAATACCATGACCACTGCAAGGAAATTAGTTGCCTTTTATCTTACAGGTTGAAAATACCCAGGGATGATGTCAAATTAATCAGGTTCATCATCTCACAGCAAAGGCCATTCAGTAGTTTGTATGATCAAGGATCAAACTGCTCCTTGCTAGAAAAAAGGAAGTTATATTATTATGGGTAATGTGTGGGTTATCACAGCAGGTGTGGAGCTCTTTTTTTTGAGAAAGGGATGATTCTTGAAACTTCACCTCTCTTCTTTTCCATGCACCTCTACATGGTACACATTGCTTTGTTCTGTCCATAGCAGCTGTAAACACACAGGGCAGGCAGAAAACACCTGTGAAAAGGGTATTTAATGTGCACAAGTCCCTGCAGTGCCACTTGGGAGTCACACCAGTGTGTCCCCCAAGCACATTGCAGGGCAGAAAGCCAATAAAATCCCAGTAAAAGTAAGTAAAAATACTCTGGGAGAGCATTTTTAATCCAGAGAATCTCTCCTTTTTTTTTTCCAACTTGTTCACCAAATCCAGCAGTGGAGTGGTGGGAATACTTTGTCATCACAAACATATATTATTTCTGTGATGTGTGTTAGTACATTGTAATGAAAATGTGTTTTCCAAAGGCACAGTTGCTTTTTTTTCCCCATTTGCTGTCACTGTAACACTCTTCACCGAGATAAAAGGTTTCCTTCCCACTTACCTCCAAAAAAATTATATATAAATCCTGAGTAATGGGAATGACAGAACTCGTGTAATTGTTCCTGCTTTGCATCCTCCCAGGCTGATTGCCTGAACTATGACTGATCCAGATTCCCACTGAAGTCCATGAGGGTTTTTGCACTGAAACAGCAGTTTGGTTTGAGAGGAGCTTTTTTGAGGAGCAGACCCAAAGCCAGGTGAGTGGAAGCAGCATTGCCACGTGGCTATGGTGGAACAGAGACAATTTAACCCTGCTGGGGGTGAGGCTTGGTAGTTTCACAGCTCATAAATGGTGACTGCTGCTGCATTTGGGCATATTTACAAAGGCTTTTTTCTTTAGAGTGTGTATATATATATATATCTCACCAAAGGAATTTCAGAGGCTGAGCAAACTCTTATTGGCCCCTTGTATTCATACACATGTAAGACTCCTTTGGTCATTTTACCTTTTCATTACTTGAGAATATTTTCATCTTAGAAAATACTGAAACAGTATTTTTTTTTGCGTGTGGTGCACAGGTTGGAATACCCAGCCATTCCTGGGCCTGGCAATGACAGAGGCTGTTGCAAACCATCTTTGATGAGGCCTCTCAGGAGAGTTAGGATGAGAGAAGGATTTCAGTATTAAATTTAACACTGTCAGCAGTTTAAATTTATATAAAAGTGAGTGCAATTACATTGAGGATCTTCTGAAAAAAATCCCAGCCAGCTCCAGCTCCTGCCAAGGTTGGGAATTGGTGTTTCAGGGGGACAGCAGTGTCCTTTCCAAGGACATTCCCATTTGCACACTCACCCCGTGGTCCTGTTCCCCATCCCAGCTGGGCTCTGCCCTTTGTGGCTCTTGGGGACAGCTGAGGACACATTGTGGCCATTACCCACAGCTGGGATTGCAGTTTATTGCTCCACTGGAATTAGCCCTGATGATCTGTCAGGGCACTGAACAGATTCCAGAAAGGCTTGGGGCTCAGGATCAGTCTTTCCTTACCTTTGGCCCTCCCTGGCCGAGCTTTGCCCTGAGCTGGCTTTGGGCACAGCTGGGGAGGGCGGGAGCTCATGGTGCCAATGGCTTGGCTGTAAAATATGCACAGAGAAAAAGGAGAGTGATGCAGGGTAGTGAGCTGGGATGAGAATTTGAAAGACATGGAAGAAAATGCTCAGTATCAGGTTTTAGGGAGAGGAGTTGAGAAAAGCTAAGTGTCAAAGTACCAGGGAAAATGGGTTTTGCTCTTTTTTTTCCCGAAAACATCATTTAAAAAGGACCCCAAAGTTCCCTGGAACTGAGCCTGAGCCAGTTCATATAAGGGAATATGGCAAATGTTCCATTCTGGCACCCTCTTTGGTCCCAAATAACTCTGGACAAGGAGCATGGATGGGTGTCCTCATGTTGTACAGAGATGGGTCCATGGAATTTCAGGATGGTTTCTATCAGGACTGGGATCTGCCTGCTTGACTTCTGGCTTCTCCCTATCAAAATGAGTGTCAGTGGAAAGAGAAGATTAGTAAGATCCAGACAGGAGTATGAACTTTCTCTTTGTACTGATTTGGATCTGCCCAGATGAGCCTGATGAGGGCAGGTCCTCCTTTCCCTTCAGCATCTTGTGGCTTGGGCACAGGTTCTCTCTTGTGAGGTCACACACGGGCCACTGATGAGATGATAAAGAGCCAAATTTTGATATGGGAGTGGAGCTGTGTAATGGGTTATCACAGACATCTTAGTTGCATCTGATTTATTATCTCTGCTAATTATCCTAATAAATCAGTGTTTGAATGGAACTTGGCATTGACACTAAACATGAAAGACTGGAACTACTGTTGGAGAGCTAACAGGGAAGATCCAGCCGTAGATGTCAGGGAATGAATGAATGAGACTTGACAAAATACAAGCAAAATTGGGAGATACAAAAGCAGCATGAAATACTCTGAGAGGATGGAGCTCCCTATGTGTTAATACTTCATAGTAACCATTGTGCCAAGAGCATCTTCACCATCAACAACATCTGCAGGTGATTCCTGTGGGCAAAGAACAAAGGAGACACACTGCTGGCCTAGTGCTTTCTTACATCCTGTGAAATTTGCTGTAATAAAAACCACATGGAAATCACACAGAGCAGAGGAGGCAAAGGCAGCACTGAAGCTCCTGTGCTGCAGGCTGGGGTAAGCAGGTTGCAGGTGCAGGTTACTGTACTGAAATCTTGCTGTTCTTCAAAAACAGTGCAAAAACCTTCTTGAACTGCACACATAAAACCTTTCCTTCCCCACATTTCCAAACAAATAGTGATCTAATAACTGGGAAAAAAACCCTACATCACCCGAGTACATCCAGCAAGCTACCAAAACAAAAACATTTTGGTGACAGCCTGAGCAGGCCCCTGCAGACAGCAACAAACAAGTGAAAATGTGAAGCAGCCTCTGCTCTAACAACAGCCAGGTTTGCACTGCTGCTGCCTTTGCTGGCTCAGTCCAGCTCTCATGCTCCACCCTTCGGGGTGTTTTCTTTCTTTCTTTTTTTTTTTTTTTTTCCCAGCTTTTGCAATCTGACAGAGGCGGGTTAAAGCAAGTTGAAGGAAAGGACATTTCCCTGAAGAGCAGCTGGAGAGCAGTCCTCAAGCCNTACAGAGGCGGGTTAAAGCCAAGTTGAAGGAAAGGACATTTCCCTGAAGAGCAGCTGGAGAGCAGTCCTCAAGCAGTCCTGTGCTAGGTAAAGGACAGCCAGCCACGCCACTTGCTTTAGCCTAGAACCACCCCCAAGCCCCGGAGGTACACTGGCACTTGATTTTCCAGGTAAGCCTTTTCCTTAACCCCCAGATCTTGGTAGTTGAGTGCTCTCTAACCAGGAAGTTAAATCTGCCTGGGGACAAAACACAGCAGAAATTGTGTAAGGGCAGAGCAGGGAGCTCAGCTGCTCGGTGTTGTAGATACGCTGGTTTATTTACTCAGTTTTGAGACTCAAACAACTCGGGCATTTGTGCCAGCTGCCTCACTTCAGCCTCATTTCAGCAACCCCCATTAAAACAGCCCTGTAAACATCCTCAAGTGATGGACAGACAGACAAACCCACACCAATATTTTCCCTGTAATTAAAAAGTTACTGCACATGTTCTGCTTGCTGTGGTGGAGGGAAAGGAAGGGAGAAAAAGGGAAAAAACATCTCAGTGCTGCTGATGCTGGTTTAAAATTCAAACGACAAGAACTAAGCTTGTGCCAAGTGTTGAGAAATGAATAGAACTGTAGTTCTGGGAGAATCCTGGGAACAGCCAAAAGCTGAACAAAGAGAACCTCCTGATTCTGGTGCTCTTAACCCCATCATGGATAATTCAGGCCTGCTTGGATTTTGAGACATGGTGGTAGCCATGATGCGATAGTCAGAGTTCTGTAAAGCCTCTATACACAAGGTTATGTGGGGATCCAAGCCATGGCACCCTCTGCTTCTGCCAGGATATTACACCAAATGGGAATTTTTCATTTTCATTGTTTTGTTTATGTACTGAAAGTACATTTCCAAAATTCCCATACAATTTTGGATATGCCATTTTTCATCAGATTGGGAATATAATCCTGTTGAACGGTCGGATATTTTTGTTTTGATTTTACTTTGGGAGTTGCATACAGGAACTTGAGAGCATTTTTGGACCTCTCTTGGGTCAATAATGGGAACAACATTGCTCCATACTTACAGATGTCTAAAATTTAGCAGTGCCTGGGGAGAAATAACAGAAGTACTTGGCTCCATTAAAATCCCATTCCTTGCACTGTTCCCTCTGCCATCCCAGAGGAGGGCAATACCAGCTCACCCACTGGCATCCACCCACCTGTGGGAGGACCATGAGCAGGAGGAGCAACTGCATCCCCAAAAATGATCTCAGAAAATGTGAACCTTGTGGTTTAGGCCCAAACCTCGGTTTCCTCCTGTTGCTGGAGAAGGGCTGTGATTAGCAGGACCGGGGAGCTAAGCTGTGCTGTGGAGAGGCAGCTCACAGCAGATGCAGCAAAAAACCTCCCACAGCCTTTTCTGCCCTAAAAAAGGCTTCTGCACTCCAGGTCACATCTGTTACCACCAGCATGGAGAGCAGGAGCAGGTGAGACCAGCTCATGCCTGGCTGCCTCAATAATGAATGAAACACCATACCAGGACAGATTTGCTTCAGATTTGGTTGCAGAACAGTCTCTGGATCACACTGCAAGAGTGGGAGGGTTTGTTTTCTGCTTCTGCTTTGCTGAGTCAAACCACGAGCAAAGCAGTTCAGATCTGGAGAGTCTCAGTTCCTATAATTTCTAGCAGGGAAACATCACTGCTACTGCTTTTGTTCCTTCCTACAGAGATTTGTAGCTTTGCTGGGCAGGAACTCTGCTGAAATGTGCTTAGCACAGCTGGAGCCTCTCGTCACAGCTGTAAAAGAGGCAAATAAAAATAACATTTGTGCTCATCAGCAGTGCCCCATTGGCTTCTCTCAGCGCTATTACTCAGCTGCCTTTGATACAGACATTAGTCAAATCCTGCTCCTTTTCTGAGCACCCCGTTATAAGGGATGGGGAAGAGCCTTCCACCACTTTCTGACACAGCCTATTATTTTTTCCCACCCTTCTCTCAGAGGCAGCATGGACATCAAGGAGTATTTTGCCAGAATTTCTTACCAGGGCTCCCACAATAAGCCAGACCTGGCTACCATGTCAGATATATTCCGGCACCACATCCAAGCCGTCCCTTTTGAAAACCTCAGCATCCACTGTGGAGAAACCATTGAACTGAACCTGGAAGCCACCTACAACAAGATAGTGAAGAGGAAACGTGGGGGCTGGTGCATGGAAAACAACTACCTTCTGTCTTGGGTCCTGAAAACTCTTGGCTACGACGTCATCCTTCTGGCAGCAAAAGTTTATGTCCCAGAATTCGACGCCTATCCAGAGGAAATTGATCATCTGCTGCTACAAGTGGAGCTTGATGGCAAATCCTACATTGTGGATGCGGGTTTTGGGATGGCCTACCAGCTGTGGGAGCCAATGGAGCTGATTTCAGGGATAGATCAGCCTCAGACTCCTGGGGTCTTTCGTTTTCAGGAGGAGAGTGGGACCTGGTACCTGGAGAAGGTGAAAAGGAAGCAGTGGGTTCTCAACCCAAACACCTCGACTCCCCAAAACGTGGAAAACGAAGTTTGCCGTCGGGTTTATCTCTTTACCCTTCAGCCACGAGACATTGAGGAGTTCAGGGGCTGCAATGCCCACCTGCAGACAGCACCTGACTCTCTCTTTGTCACCAAGTCCATCTGCAGCCTGCAGACCGCCGACGGCATCCGAGCGCTGGTGGGGTGGAAACTCACTGAGATAAAGTACAATTACAGGGACAACATGGATCTTGTGGAAATCAGAATCCTGGCAGATGAAGAAATAGAGAAAACACTGAAAGAGAAATTCAATATAACACTAGACAAGAAATTTGTACCTGTCAATACGAGCAGGTTGTCTCTGTTCTAACTCACTGCCTGAATTACAATTCAATTCAGTGGCATTACAGGCAATTCTTCCCTCTCTTTCTGACAAGCATCCAAAGGTTAATCTTTCTCCTTCCATCTACACCAGTGTAAGGCAGAACATAGTAGCATGAATCTGGAAAATAAATGGATTTTCAAAACTATTCCTGCATTTCTTTTTAGGTTAGGTACAAATAATTCCTACCTAGCTCAATCAGATCATTGCCCCTCTGTTTGTGCTTAGCGGGAAGCAGACTCAGCCCATTCCCTACTCCTTTCATCTCTTAAAAGCTTTTCTAAACACACCCAGTGTAGCTGGGCAGAATGATGGAGCTGTATGTCTTTGTCTTTATTACCTGGTGCTGCCACCTGGGGAAAATCATACCTGCCTCTTAAATGAATACTGTATTATTTTGGGAATATAATAGCAAAAAAACCCCCAAAACCCAAAGCCATCCTGTGCTGAGTTTCTCCAGTTAAGCCATAAGCCTGCTCTTTTTACTCTCACATCCACAACAGCCTCTCATGTGGCAGTCAGGCCATCCCCACACCTGTGCAAACTCACCATGTGAGTACTTGGGGATGGGTTATTTACGACTTAGAACTGATGATAAGAAATGTCAGCGACAATTCTGTGTTGCTTCAGACTTTGCACAGCTCCTGTTCTCTTGCTGCCACAACCAAAGAGCAGCGTTTCTTTGAACTGAAAGCATCTCCTGAGCATTTTGTTTGCTCACATTCAGCAGCAGACTGCTGGGAATACATGCTCCTCTCATCAGACTCTACCCTGGGTGTTATTGCATGTTAATTATTATGGCTGAACCCAAACACATGCCCAGAATTATTTTTCTGAAACATATCTGTTCTACTGAGGATGTGTTTGCAGTGATACTAATTATATTGATATAAGGAGAAATGATGAACCTTAATCACATACCTAACGGCTAAGATTTCTAGGAGGAGAAATTATTCAAATGTGACCACTTTGCCCTTTGAGAAGATCCTTGATGTTCCTTTATGTACAAATCTTGGAAGCATTACAACTATGCACTTATAATTAAGCAAATTATATTAGTGGGTTACAATTAAATAAAAAAATCAAGCACTGTGAATTAGAATTATTCAGATTTTTTTCCCCCAAATTACAGCATGTATTCCCAAAGTAAAAATAACAACAACAAAAAAAGTCATCACTGAAGTTGTCCTAATTATTTGTACGAACTAATATTTTCCAACTAAGGCTTTTAAAAACACAATAACTCACTAAATCTTTTTCACTTGTTATGCAGCATGTGCAGCTTTCTAGAACTAGCAGTTTAGATTTAATAAAAGCTGCTATTCTGCATGTTCAAAATGTATTTCTTAGAGAGACAGCCAGCTCCTGAAACCCCTGTCTTCCCAGAGTCAAATTCATTTACATGGGCTTGCTGCAGGGGTGCAATAGTTCTTTATAGCACGAGGCTCTCCCATCCTATGAGAAAATGAAATGTGGTTGTAAAAGAAAAGAAAGAGAGGCTTCTTATGGTGTGGGAGAGGAGCTTGCAACACAAATGATGAGAAGAAATTGTCCCAGGATCTGGCTTGTTTGTGACCTGTGTTTTTCTGTGGCTCCCAAATTAGTGGGAGATCTAGAGGAGCTGAACTCAGTGGGACAGCAGGGACAAAGCATTGGGATGCAGATAAAAGTTCAGGTAGGTCTTGCAAATCTGTGGGGCAGGAGAAGATCCATGCAGAGCCAGGAATCTCCATCCTTTGTGGGAACCTTAAAAGAGCTGTGCCCTCTCCTCTCTCCCTGTGTCAGGGCATTTCCTGCACTTTGTGCTGTTCCACAGGCTCAGGGGAATGAGTTCAGAGCTATAAAATCACAGACCTTTAAGATCAGAGCAGAGCATTGCCTCCGAGATGCAGCGTGTGGAGGGCAGGAAAAGGGAAAGGCACTTTTCTTTCTGCTGACTCATCTTCTGTGCCTGGGGCTGCCCCTGCATGGCACAGCTCAGCCCTCCTGCCCACCCAGAGCCACAGTGTCCTGCCAAGCAATACAAGGAAGCTTGCTGTTGGAAGGAATAAAAAAAAAAAAAGGAAAAAGAAAGGAAAAAAAAGAAGAACGAAGTTTGCATTTCAGATTGCCCTAGTTCATTTTTTCCTTATCGCTAACTTTGGAGGCAAATACTTAAAGGCACAGCAGGTTCAGGGAGCTCAGAGTTCTCTGGGAGCAGCATTTTCCCTTTTGAAGGACAGGGCTACTCTTTGAACCCAAGGGAATTTAGAGAAATACATGACTTGGCAAATCTGACCTTGTTGCTTTGCGGGGGCTGGTGTCAGGCACGAGGAATAGCTCAGTGTGCTGTGATTAGTTCAACAGTTGCCATCCCCACCAATAAGTCAGAGACTTCCTGCCCTGGAGTACTCTCTGTCTGTCATAAATCACTTCCTACATGGATCCAGACCTTATCAGTGTCAACAATGTAAAATTTGCATCACTTTTCCACGACTGCTTTGCTGCTTTAGCATGGGAGCACCCACCAAGGTGCCCCAGACACTGAAGCCCCTGGGTGACCTGCAGGGTTGAGGATGGGTTTATAGGTTATAACCACTTACAAAAGTTGCTTATGATGCCCATGCTTTGCACTCCTGGAGGGCTCCAGCTGTCATTCAGTGATGTGGAAGGTTAAAATCTCCTCAACATTATAAGCAGTTTGGGGACTGGATAATTTTCAGGCTCTCCATGCAGCACCTAACACAACAAATTGCATGACAGGGCTTTCCACACATATGCCAATACAAATAAACCAACAAAACCATCAGAATATAAACTACTATAAAAGAAGAAACTCTCTCCCCTCTTTGGCTGCTCTGCTGGAGGATCAGGCTGTCCCTGACAGGCAGTAAAGGCAGCCTGGACCTTTAAGAGCAGCAGTTGCCAGTGCAGCTCTTCCTGGGAACTTTGGAACAGCCCAGGGTGGAAAGGCTGAGCTGACTGCCTGCGAGGTAAGCCCTGCGTGCCCGATCTTTAACTTCACCCTGCAGCTTTGGGTCAGCCCCTTTGGGAAAGCTCACCCCCGTGAGTCTGCACAGCCTGTGCACAGCACTGCAGGTGTACTAGCAAAGCATAAACTACAGGAGCCCCAGGGCTGATGGTGAGAGACCATTGCAAGGGCGTTTTTTCCAAATGCAACATGGAGCATTTGAGAGTTAAACCCTTTATTTTGAGCCAGAGTGCATGAAAAATGCAGCTATTGACTCACAGCGTAACTTAGAATCAAACAAACAGCGTAGGCATGTGTAAGAGGATCCAGCCTTGGAAGTCCCTCATGATTTTTAGCAGAGAAGAACTGATCCTAATGTTCAGCCTAATTACAGAAGGACCCAGCGATCCCGAGGGGCAGGTGCAGACAGGCAGAACTAACATCTGAGTCTCACTACCCACATTGGAGCTGCAGGAACACCAAGCAGAGCTCAGCTGCTGCAGGGGCAGAAGCAAACAAGGCTGATGAGGCTCGGGATATTTGGCAACTCAGTTTTGGAACACAAGCTGTCCCCCGGGACAGGGCTTGCTCACTGCTGCAGCTCACACAGCGGGAATGGCCGTGCCAGGGAAAAATCTGCCTCCAGGAATGTGAGGAGGGAGTGAACGCTGATTTATGTGGATGGTGCCTAATGTCAGTGATGTTGTAGTGCAGCTTTATTATACTTAAACCTCTTTAAGTATTCATTGAGATCAGAGCACATTTTGTCAGCCACCACAAGGCTGTCTCTGAAGCAGGTTTTAAATTGATGAGGGGGCAGAGAAGGGGCAGCTGGGGAAACTGAGGCACGGGCAGGGAATTTCCCAAAATGCTTTCCCAATATATTTTCCTGAGGCCTCATTGCCAGCGCCCCATGGGGGCTCTCCATGGCTGGATGAGGGGAGCTGGATTTATCCAGTGCTTTCCCCATGTAATAGGGACACCCAGGCCCAGGATTTGGGTTATAGATCAGGCATCAGGCCTTCTGCTGTGCCCCAGGGCAGGGATTATTCTGTTTTTGCTTGAAGGTAAATTCCAAACATGTCAGACCCACCAGACTGATGCACTCCTCTGGACTCCTGCTGGTCACAGAGGTTCAGCTCAACACCCTCATGGGGTAAAGATGTTTCTATCTTCCTATGTAAAATTGCTGGAAGTGGGAATTGAAAGAAAAATGAGGCAGAGGACCACAGGATGAGCCTGTCAGTGAGCACGTGTGCTGTGTGTTGGGAAGGAAATGGCTTTCTGCTAGTGTTTCCAAGGAGATCCTGCCAGAGAGTGCCCTTGTCCTAAAAAAGGGATAGAAAAAAAAATCATAAAATGCAGTATCAAAGAGACATTACTGTTTTTTCACGTAGACTCTTTGGGTCCTTTTGAAGTGAAAATGTTTATTTCTTATTCCTTTACTGGGATAATCCTCTATTCTATCACATTTTCCTGTGGGTTTGCATTAGCTAGGCTGAATGTTGGTGTTGTGCAGATCAGGATCAATACAACCAGGCCATGTGAGTTGTGCTGCTGGCATCAAGACTGGGGTTAAAGTCTAGAGATTTCACCATTGGATGTGCTCATCTGCTGGGGTAGGGGCACTTCCACCTAAGGATTTGAGGTGGGATTTTCACAAGCTTCTGGCGTGGACATGGGGTCAAGCTGCTGGGGGAAAACAGTTGGACCAAAGGTTTGTCCTGTCTCATCTACATCAAAGGATTTGTGGAAAATCCTCCCAGGGAACATTCATACAGGAATTGAAGGAAGCAAGAAATCCTCACAGCTTTTGGAAATTAACACAGCCCTTAACAGGTTGTGAATTGTTCTGAACAACAAATATCCTTGCATGGAAAAAAAGCCACATTAAATCTAAACTAAAGGCAAAAGAAACCCTTGCAGAGAGAAGATAAGTCACTGAATTAGAAGTCTTAGAGGGAACCTTTTGTATCTTGGCCACACAACCAATGCCAATTACAATGTCTTTCTGCTAATAAAAGGGGATCAGAGATAAAAAGACACAAAATATTTCCAATAATTTGATCTGAAACTAAACCCTTTAGTTTGGAAAAGATGGTCAAAGAAAAAAAAGATTATGAATATGCCTTGTAAGTACTTTTAGATCAATTCCTTTGATCCTTAGGTTAGAAAAATTAAAGCCCCTTCCTTTCACAGCCAAAGCCCTGTCTAAACTCCCCAGGGAAATTTAAGATACTAAGTAAACAACGATCTGCTTCACATGGAAACCTGTCTGAAATGGTGACCCGCTGAGATTTTAATCTCAGTTAACTGAATCCATGAATGCAAAACCTTCCAGTTAAATTACCTGTGGGATAAAGAAAGAATTGCTTACCTGGTACAGTAAAAGAAACAGTAAGCTCTTCCTGTGACTTTTATGCTGGTATGGTGTGGCAGCTTTTCTGCAAAACTGTTGTTTCTTGATTTTCATGTGGTATCCTCCTCTGTAGCCAGGGATTCTGTTATGGCATGTGCTGGTTCTTCCCATGAGAGAAACACCCACCTGGTTTGAAGGCAGCACCTGAGAGAGGGAAAGCATTATTGCCACCTGTTCCTGTCCTTGTCTCTTTTTAAAGAAATACTTAAAATCCTTTTAGATCCTCAATAAAAGGGCCCAGACTGCATTTGCAGCCTGGTTAACCTGTGATACAGAAACAGGAGTGAACCCTTTGACAGCTGCACAGCAGTAACTGGCTACTTTTCTGCTTACACAGGCAAAATGAACATTCAGGAGTATTTTGGAAGAATATCTTTCAACCAGCCCCATAAGGATGCAGACTTGCAAACCCTGACAGCCATCCTGGAGCATCACATCCAGACCATTCCTTTTGAGAACCTCAGCATGCACTGTGGGGAGGCCATTGAACTGGATCTGCAGGCTACTTATGACAAGATTGTGAGGAAGAAACGTGGTGGGTGGTGCCTGGAGACCAACCACCTCCTCTTTTGGGCCTTGCAAGAGTTGGGGTATGACGTCTGTATGCTCGGTGCAAACAGCTATGAACCAGCAGGGAAGGGATACGCTGCTGAGATAAACCATATCCTGCTGAAGGTAGTGATCAAGGGAGATCCCTACATAGTAGATGCTGGGTTTGGTGGCTCCTACCAGATGTGGCAGCCACTGATGCTGGTTTCTGGGAAGGACCAACCCCAGGGCCCTGGAATTTTCCGCTTCACAGAAGACAATGGCACCTGGTACTTAGAGAAAGTCAAAAGGAAGCATTACATTGCTGACCACAGCCATAATGCCTCCCCTGATAGTCCAGAAATGGAGAATATCCGAAAAATACATAGATTTACTCTCGAGCCACGGCATATAGATGACTTCAAGGAGCTAAATGCATACCTCCAGGTGTCCCCAGATAACATCCTCCAGAAGAAGTCAATCTGCAGCCTCCAAACCACCAGTGGGGTCCTTGCCTTAGTTGGCTGGACCTTCACTGAGATGAAGTACAACTACACTGAGGAAATGGACCTGGTGAACATCACAACCCTTACAGATGAAGAGGTTGAGAAGACACTGAAAGACAAATTCAATATAGTACTGGAGAACAAACTTGTACCAGTAAATGTTCGTGGCTTGCCACCTAATTTAGTGGATAAGATCTAACTGTAACACTGTGCTAGATGGATCTTTAAATAGCCAAGAGGAAAATTCTAAAATTAACATTAATTACAATAATCTCATTTTTAAGCTAGTCAACAAGCTTGGTAAATTCTAGTACATTGCTAATTTAATGCATATATCAATTGCATATTTTTTATTAAACCTCTCCTTCTTTAGAAACCAAGACATCTTTCTAGGTCCGTTTTGCTCATATGGAAATTGTTTTTCAACTCCTTAACTTTTTGTTCACCTTCTCAAGAACTCATTTCATTGCAGATATATTTTATGGCAAATGAGACCAAAATGATGCAGAAGGAGAGGTTGTGTTACCATTTTACACGAATGACCTCTAACCTTTTCTGGCATTATTTCCAATCTTAGTGACTTTTACAAATTATTCACTTCCCTTAACAGTCTTAAAGTTGAGCTAAATTGGGTTTTTAAAGACACTGTAGAAAAAAGAATTGTTAAGACTTTCTCAAAACAAGCCACCATAAGGTGTTGATCAGCTTATGAAAAGTTGAAAGACTTGAGTCCTGTTCCCTTTTCAGAAATTGACTTAAAATAAGATATTTATCCAAGGATACCTAAACATCCCAAAATATCTCTAATTTTGAGTACCCTCTTTTTCTGAGTCTGATTTATCTGTGTCTCTGAACTCAAAGTAAAATTTGTAGAAGATGAGATGACTCAACTCTTCTTAAAAATCAGGCTTTTGGTATCAAAACTGGAAAAAAAGATCAAACCACAATCTAAACTTTTGGGACCAAGCCTTCATTTGATGTCAAGAGGACATGACAGTATCATAGATAAAAGTCTTTGTATTTATTAAAAGCAGTATTCTGCACAAAAGCTACTTTAAAAAGTGTGGATGCAAAAGGAAGCCCTGGGGAGTGAGGACATGCCACCAGTGTGACATCCATAACACTGAAGGCTCTTACCTGATGATACCTGTGGTGCTGTACAGGATGTGCCATGAAAGAGGGTGACAGAAGAACATCAGCCAAGGAAAAGACTTTGATGCTTGTTTTAGTCAACCACACAGACCTACAGTGCTCCTGATGTGCCTAAAACTGAGGTGTTTCCCCAGGTGCTGTTTAATGTGCTCTTTGCCTTTCCCAAAGAGGCCTCCTCTGATATTCCACCTCCATCAAATGGAGACAGGCTTGACTGGGGGAGAATTAAATAAACAGAACTGCAATGCTTTGAGGATGCAGGAAGCCAAGTTTGAGAGCAGAAATGCAAAGCAGTATTTGCCTTGGCATCCATTAGGTGTGGCAGCTCCACAATAACTCTCTGCTGCAGCTGAGGAGTTGAACAGATTGAAAAAGTTCCTGTGTGGGCAAAGAAGGGTCATTTGTGCATACATGGAGCTCAGGGACACACAGCCTGCAACACCTTGGCACCTCAGTGTCCCCATCAGGGCACAGATGAACATCCTCCACTGCAAAGTGCTGGTTTGCAAAATCACAGTGCTTAATTCTAAAAAGTTACAACGTCATTTGCAACAGCCTACTGTAATTATTTAATATGGAAAACGAGTTCATTCTGGTCTTAACTAGGGGAAAGCATCAACATCTACTAATAGAGAAGAAACAAAGTTTAATTTGCTCACGGATCAGCAAAGTCCAAAAATGTGAATTCATTTTGGATGGACTCTGCCCTTTCTTGGAGTTTAAGATTCAGGAGCAAGGGCCAGCAGAGCTTAGAAAGACAACCCTCACAATCTGTATCTACTCCTGGCTTCACTGACTGCTGCCCCTGTAATAAACCACCCAGAAACTGAATACCTCAATAAATAAAAAGGGATCTCATAAGAGGTAAGTTTTTTTTCTTAAAAAACCCCTCCAAAGAAAGATACAAAAAACCTGGTTTCATTATGATAGTAAAGGTCATGGACAATAACATAGGCAACATTCTCTAGGAAAAATGTTCTAACAATGTGTGGATATAGACCTAAAAGATCACCTGTTAAACAGGGGCTCTTAAAGAGGGCAAAACACTGATGTGCAATTTCAATTCTTCTACCTTTCACTCTTCAGGAGAAGCTTCTCTTTACTATAAAATAGATTCTTTTGTTTAGGAACAATAGTAGATATGAACTTAGAACTGCAACTTCTTGTTGGAAGTCATGCTTTTAGATACTTAAATTTGTTTTAAAGTATTGCAAGTGCAAAGGAAGCAAAAGTTCAGTCTAATAATCAATAGATTTCTGCTTTAAGGGAATAAAATTACAGCTCTTTAAAAACAACTTTAAAAAATTACAGACTGGATTGTGCAATCCAGAAAGTCCATGTGCTGCTGTATTAAGATAAAAGAAGGCAAATAACATATTTTCAACAATGGAATTGCTGATACTGTGTATAGTCCTGGTTAGGAATATTTTTGTATGAACACCTTAATTTGCACCTTTAAAATTCTTCTGCTGATGTTTTTCTGTGCATAAATCATAGCAACATTTGTGAGATGACCTTTTCAGTACCTGCCTTTTCATCTGGTCTGCTCACATTTCAAAAGAAGAGTGGCTTTCATCTCCTCCAGTCCAGGTCTAATGCTGATCAAGCATATTATGGAGCTGCAGAAAGAAATGACAAATAAGACAAACTTGAGAACCAGCTTTATACTGGTGTGATCTGTTTAGCATTCACAGTCAGAGTGATAGGATCAGATACGCTCCGATTCTGCAAATCGAAAGTGCCATGACTTTTATGTTACACTTAACAAATATTACATTGAACAGATCCTCCAACAATACACTTGGATATCACTGGATGCTAAATTCCTCTCTGTAGCAGGTAACTTGTAGCTTTTGCTGGTGCTCTCCATTCACTTGGGACAGCTGCCTCTGCACCATGAATATGCACAGCATGAATCTGCCACTGAGAATCATCTTGCGAAAGTCTAGTTTGCAGTAAACATTCAACCGTTCACTGCTGAGTTTACGGATTGGTGAGTTTTGGGAAAGCTCAGGACCAGAGAGAGTAAATCAGCCCCTGTTCATTTTCAGGGTGGCCTGTGAGACACAGGGCACAGGAAAGAACGGAGATCTGCTCCTTGTCTTTTAGGCTACTCGCCTCCATTCAGATCCATTACTCCAACACCAAAATCAGTTTCTACAACACTCAGAGGAAAATCAGTTTCTACAACACTCAGAGCAGACACAAGACTCAGTGGTCTGAGACTCTTTTAAAAGTCAGAGTTTTTTCAGTTATAATTATCTGAACAAAGCTTGTCACTTTACTTTTCATGTTAACTTTTTGTAAGTGTGGAAGAGCAACGTGTACTGAACGAGCAGTTCATTTACTGTCACGTCCATCAGTGGCAGGCTCATGAAAAGAACATGTGAATCCTGGCTCAGACTGTCCTCCCTCCCACTGGCAGATGACACTGCCTCCCCCAGTGACAGTCCTGTCACTGAGCAGTGGCTTTAGACCATTTCTCACGAACCCTTGTACACACTCCCCAGCATGATGTTACATTTCCTCTTAACCCTGTTGTTAGAATGTAAATACAGCAAATCCCAATCTCACAGCCGCCTCATATGAAACTGAAATGGCATCAGCTGTTTGCCAGAGGGATGACTCTAAGACAAAAGCAAACCCTCACGTGCACTGCTCTTTGCTCAGGGAACCATTTGATACGAATACTTGTTTCCTTTAAAAGCTGTTCTGATGAGGTTCAGTGAATTAAAGAATCTTTGCCGGCAGAGCCAGGGTAGCTTTTCACAGCATCATAAATCACTGATGTAAAGAAACCAAAATACAGTTCCTTCCTTTACAGGTGAGATGAACCTTGAAGAGTATTTTGCAAGAACTGGCTACAAAGGCTCCACTGAAAAACCAGACTTGGAAACCTTAACCGATATATTCCAGCACCACATCCGTGCCGTTCCCTTTGAAAACCTCAGCATCCACTGCGGGGAGAAAATTACTTTGGAGTTGGAGCACGTTTACAACAAGATTGTGAGGAAGAAGAGAGGTGGCTGGTGCATGGAGAACAACCAGCTGCTGGGCTGGGTGCTGAAGAGGCTGGGGTATGACACCAGCTTCCTGGGAGCCTACGTGTTCAACCCCCACCAGAACGCCTACGCCACCCTCATGACCCATCTCGTGGTGAAAGTCGTCATCGATGGCAAAGCCTACATTGTTGATGGAGGCTTCGGGGTGTCCTACCAGATGTGGCAGCCCATGGAGCTCGTGTCAGGGAAAGAGCAGCCTCAGGCTCCCGGTGTCTTCCGCTTCACGGAAAAAAACGGCGTCTGGTACCTGGAGAAGATGAGGCGGAAACAATACATCCCCAATCAGAGCTTCTCCAACTCTGATCTGCTGGAGAAAAAGGAGTGTAGGAAAGTTTATATGTTCAGCCTTGAGCCACGGACAGTGGAAGATTTCCGTTTCCAGTGCACGTACCTGCAGACCTCTCCAGATTCCCTCTTCACAAAGAAGTCCATCTGCGCCCTCCAGACCACCGATGGATTCCGAGCGCTAATTGGGTGGACGCTTACTGAGACCACGTACAACTACAAGGAAAACATGGATCTGGTGGAATTTGTAACTCTTGAAGATGAAGAGGTGGAAAAAACCCTCAAAGAGAAATTCAACATCACCCTAGAGAGAAAACTTGTCCCCATTAATGTCAAAGGATCTTACACAATCTAGATGGCCAGGAAAACCTACAGAAATGCCACCAGTGTACAGCACCTTCCACTGTCTGTGCAATCTCTACTGCAAGGTTATGGGATTCTTTTGCAAGTGACTGAAGGATATATACATTAATATGAGATTAATGTGAATTTCACTTTGGGGAAAATCAGAAATTTAAGACTCTTGAGTCATTTAGGTAAAATTATTTGCTGGGAGATGACTGCCTTTCAATTTTTGGCACAAATGTAGGATTTGATTTGAATCTGGTTATAAGCTTGGGTAAGAAATATGTCTGGGGAATTTTGGACTGCCTGTAGCACATGAGTATGGATTATTAATTGTGATATGCTGCCAACACATTTTCTAAGGTTATTATAGGGAGACAAGTCATCTGTGAGCATTTAGACAATGAAGTACACATTTAAAACTTCATTTTTTACAAGATCCAGCCACTCACAGCTCATCTCATTCCTCTGCCTTTAATATGAGTAAAACATTGTCATCTTGGAAAGGAGCATTAGGAGGCATAATTCTTTCACCATCATCCTTAGACAAACCATAGTACAAAATGAAAATCATCATCATGTGCATCCCTCCGGCCATTACTGCAGAAAACTGCCCCAAGTAATTTTTAGTATGTAGCTGTTCTTCTGGTGATGAAAATTCTGTATATTGCAGTGTTATTGTGGCTGATGGGCTCTAAGGAGATAACTACTAAGCTTTGTTTCTGAGATGTAAACATCTTATAAACTGTGACTGGTACTTAAATGTCACAGATGGCTTAGATTTACTTTTGCCCCAAAAGGGGTGGAAATTCTGTACATTTAGGACTCCATTATATTTGTATATGAAGCTAAGCCCACTATACCTTTAATTTTGTCCTGCAAACATGACTGTCCATATGGTTGTCCTGAATGGGTACCCCCTAACAGAAGAGCTTTAATGCCATTAGTGTTTCTTCATCTGTATCCAAGCAACCCAAGGAGCCAGCCAAATCTAAAGGAAACCTTTTTTCACAATCACGTTTCCCCATTTTTCAGAAAATGTTGTTCCTCCTATCTTGCTTCTCTGAGAAAAGCCCAACCAAGGAAACCACTAAGAAAGGGGAAACATTCTTAAATGCATGAAAAATTAGCAGAAACACTGAAAAACACACTCTCTCCCAGTCTGTAATAAGTCTGAGTATTGGTCAAATGCTGATTCCTCCCACTGAATAGTCTTTTTGCTTAAAGACATCATCTGATCATTAATCTCACAAATGCTGTAAGTATATACCTGAAAATAAATAAAGGGAAAATAAAGATATTATGAGTTGTTTCAGGTACAGCTGCCTCCAGCTGCACCAACTCCTGCACACACCATCTGCCCAGTGAAGGCTCTTCACTCATGCTGCTGATCTGCTGGCCAGTCCTTCCCACCTCAAACTTCTTAGGATCACAGGATCACTGAGATTGGAAAAGCCCTTTAAGATCATTGAGTTCAACCCAATGTCACAACCATTAATCTCTGTCCTCGGGTGCCACTTCCAGGGATGGTGACTCCACCACCGCCCCTGGCACTCTTCCAGTCCTTTCCAACCCTGTGAGAAAACTTTCCTAGTATCTAATCAAAACCTTCCCTGGCATAATTGGAGGCCATTTCCTGTCATCCAGTCACTTGTTATGTGTTCCTTGGAACCTGTTACTTGTCACTTCTTGAACTGAACAGGCCAACATTGAACAAATGCAGCAGTGGTGTTGGAGGTGGTGAGTTCCTACAGATACCTGGATGAAGAGGTTGTAGGCTGAGGAAGATGATCGCTGAAGAGGAGGCCCAGGAGTCACCCCTGCTGGGCTTGGCAGCCAGCAGCTCTGGGCTGACTGTGCTGTGTGCCAGCTCTTTGTGTGACCAGCCACAGTGGCAGCTCATGGACTGGGTGCACAGATAGTTGCACAGGGATGAGGAATTGAGAGCCAAGCAAGAAGAGATAGGGGACACTGAAAGACCTTACAGAGGCCAGAACACAGCTTTTCTGTTAATAATGGAATTATGGAATTTGTTCAGTAATTTGTGTTCAGGTTATTCCCTCATATTAATGTCTCATTAAAGGTTTGTACCCCTTTCTAAATAATTGGTCATGACAAGGTGCTCCCAGAGACTTCAGGGAACATTATGAACTTCAAAACACTGACCACCTCCATTTTATCTGATGGGATTTTCATTTACCCAGCTCACCAAACGAATCAACCATCAACCACAGCTGTTTTAGTGCCTTGAGGACAGCCATTAACAGGGTGGATATTTTGCCTCCCAACTTCCCTAGAGGCTTTCCTGTTGTTGCTCCCAGATATTTGCTTTGATTTTGGTATGCAAAGGTTTTTTGGGCATTTCACTGGGCCTGCAGTGATGGGACTCACCCAGCTACCCCTTCGATTGTTTGGTTTTTACCAAAGATCTACAGTGCTGCTGGTGACTGATGCTCCAACCACCCCTTTGACTCCCATCTGTTAATAAGCACGCTCTAAGAGGGATTTTTCATCTTGACGTGACCATTATAAGCAGGTCCTCACTGGCAAACACGAAATCACACAAAGAAATGTCAACACATACAGCTAAGGAACAGTTTCACAGTTTAACTAAAGCTCCCCAAAAGCTGATGAAAGCAAGTTATTGAGGTGTGAATGCCAGGCCCAAAATGCCTCAGAGGCTTGAGATGAGAATGGTGTAAAACCAAACAAAACCAAACAAACCCGGAGGCCTCATGCTGAGGTTCCATTAGCAAGGCAGTATTGTAGGAGCTGATGTTCTCCCAGCCTGAAAAGGAAACAAACCAAGTCCTTAAAGCATCGCCTGTCACAGAAACTTGAATTCACATGCGGTAGGGAACTGTGGGATGCCTGCCATCCTTCCCCACCATGATGCTTTATTAGCACTCTCAGAGAAAGGTTTAATGAGAACCTAAGTGATTTTGCAGTTTCAGTTGTGGACTGTTGTTCAAATGAAGCAAAACAAATGCTGAGAAACAGCTCCCCTCCACCCCTAGACTCATCTAATTCCAAATACAATTTAAAAGTGTGGTATTCCAATCCAGAGAAAGACAGGACAATTTCTTTTAAAGTCTGAACGCTGGATGAAGTCCCAGAATCCCAGCCCAGCTGCCCATTACACACACAGGAAATGCCCAATGGCATCGACAGCCACCCATGGTTGTAGCATTGCATAACGGAGTGTCTCATTAGGGAACAGGACACAGCACAAGAAACACAGTTCAAACTCCATGGCACCACTGAACATCCTGCCCCTCCCCAAGAACCAAAGTTTAATCAGCTCAAGCATTACTAAATTCACACTGGATGGCTCACTTCAGTTGGACTCTGGTCCTGGGCATTTTAAGATCAAATACTAAGCAGAATAGAAAAGAAACATCAGCAAGAAAGACGAAGTAGTTCAATACTTCCGTATTTTCAAGCCCAGCAGTTATTACAAAATAAGCACCACCAGCCTGCCAAAGGGAGGGACCAAACTTCTCACAAGGGACAGAGATATGTGAGCTGTCAGTGGGCACCACCTACAACCACACTTCAGGCACCTCAGGGTCACAGGCACAAACACTTCTGGTGTCTGGTAACACTTCACCAGTTTCATTCTGCAGGTAGCCATTTCCTGAAATAAAAACGCTACTTACCCAGCTTGCTCCTGTTGTCAAAGAAACACTTTTCATTTAGAAACATGACCACGTGGCAAAGTCCTACAGCTTAGGAGCTTGCACTTAAAATGTTCTGGAGTCTGTCAGAGCCCAGAAAGCCTGAATCAATGCAGGTTTGCTTTATGAATATTTCACTGTTATGTTTACAACCTCTGTCAAGAGTAGTTCAAGCACAGATTTTATACAGCAGAATGTTTCTACCTCAGGTAGGAAGCTTGAGTCAGATTTAAATCCATTCATGTATTTATACCATTGCAAATGCAGACAGGTGTTTCAGAAGATCCCACTATGTCTGCTTGTAATTCTGTACTTCAAGTACATTTAAAAAGTCACACAGGGCTGAGTTTTGGTTTTGTCTTGCTCACAATAACACACTATGGATGGTGCTTTTAAAGGCACATTTTGCAAACGCCCCATGCATAAAAGATTATGCTAAAAATAAGTAGCTGGTCTTACTGTAGCACTGAGCCACCAGCTGAATGTGAACAGCAAAGCCCCCAGATTTAAGGACATTAAACTAAAATCTACCTTTTTTTCACAGTTGTTGTTGGGCATGTTTAGGAAACAGAACAAACCTTCCTCTGTCCCAATTTGTGGATTTCCTAGGACGCTCTTTAGCTTCTCATGTCTTTATCCATGCGCTGTGCCTCTTGCATATCCAGCTGCCCCTCAGGAAATGACATGAAATTAAGGAGGAGAATGCCCCTTGATGAGAATTACTCCCACTGGACTGAACAGAACCCTGCAATGCAGGAGAGTTCTCTGCAGAACCCTGAAAAAGGAAGACTCCATGCAGAATTCATCTCAGCCTCTGCTGCTATCAAAATAACCCAAAAGCTTCTTTACATGGCACCACTGGAGAGTTGCCCAACGCACGGTCTCCCAGGACACGCAATTGCAGTGACATCTCCTGGCTGCTGGTGGTTCACCAGAACACACTTTACCCCTCAGCTATTCAGCACAACTATGCAGAAATTCACTCTCCATTCAAGAAATGCATTGAGAGAGAGAAGAATCATTTTCCTACTAATAAGCAAGAAAGAATAATGGGATATATTCCAAGTTTTTCTTATGATGACCAACAATAAATCATTTCTTAGCTCAGGTCATATCTTCCATGGGAAGAAAAATGTCTTGCCATCATTAACTCCTTTTCAGCTAGCAGTAATATATGATCAGGTTTTAAGTAATTGAACCAGTAGCATTTAATTAGCTCTGAAAAACTATCTCAGATCATGAATCACAGCCTTTCCACCTGCACAAAGTCCCCTTACTAGGTTAAAAGTATATTTCTCTTTCCATGTGTGATCCATCTTGAATATCTAATTAGGTGCTCCTGATATATGGATCATAGTTCATATATCACATGCAAAATACAGCAGATACAGTGCGTCGTTCTTTAAATAACTGAGCATGTCTTGCTTCACTGAGCTGTTAAAAAAAAAAGCCTCATGCCCATGGCAGAATGGCCACTCCTTGCTTCAGTTAACAAATTGCTCTTTCTCCAGAGAGCCAGAGTTAACAACGAGTAGCTTGGACATCCTGAGGAAATGTAGCAGTAGTAATATTTCTGGTTGAAGAAGAGAGAACTGCACACAGAGAACTGCTATGACTTTAGACAAGACCACACTGATGTTTTTCAACAAGCCCAGAGCACGAACTGACCAAAGAGAATGGTGTTTCTATCCTAATACTACTTCAGATGGCTTCACCACATGCTAAATAAATCAGTGCACTCAGCTAATGTTGGGAGACATCTGTGGCCAGCACAAAAAAGGATCACTCCTTGCTTGTATCAGACTGTATTAAGCATAATTTTTTACATTAAATAAGCTAATCCACAATCATTAACACAAAACTCCACAGTTTTTATTCAGCTTTCAAGTGTGTTTCTGAAACTGTTATCATGCTTTTATGACAAGACTTACATAATTATAAGATTGGATTTTTTTGCTGAAAAAGAGGCGAAATTAGCAAACTTCTTTTGGAAGGCAGAAACTAAGACTCATGATCTGCTCAGATGTCAAATTGTAAATGTTGCCCAATATTTGGCTTGCTGTATAAAAAAAAGTTTCAGTACAAAATCCTCTATTTTTAAATAAACTTTATAAAATATAAAATTCAATAAAGTGGATTTTATCTCTCTGTTCTTCTCCCATCTTATTTTTAGCACAGTAAAAAAGCCCACAAACCAAGCATGTTTCTGCTACATCTTTTAATTTGAAGGGAGCACAGGTTTCACTTCCATAATAAAGCAAGCAGTGAAAGCTGAACTGCCTTACTGGATTGGACACAGCCCAGCTTTACTCCAAATACTTCTTTCAGATGTTATGCTAAATTGTAAATAATGTTGCTTTTGATTGCATGCAACACTCAATTTAACTATGCAGAACATTTAAAGAGACTGAGGGGATGAGTGCCTCACTCCTGAAAAGCTGCTGAGAGAGGAAAGGATGTACAACATCCATTATATAAACACCCACTTTGGAAAGTGTCTGTCCTGTGGATGGCAGAGATTTCAATGAGAATAGAACAGATTTACAAATCCACCCTTTACATTAAATAGCAAAAACTCCAAACAATCTCCAGTTCTTGGTACTGTTTGGTAGGCATTAGGTAACAAGCTCCACTTGCACAGTTGACATTAATCTTGAGGCTTTAAGAACATTTTCTTAGCTCTTTTACTAGGTCTTGTGTTACTCCCCTCTTCAACTTCATCCTCTTTATCTTCATCATCATCATCCTTGAGTACACGTTGGTCCCTTTTTCTCAAAAATTTCTTTCCTATTGTTCCCACTAATGTTTCATATCTGTAGAGAGAATAAAAAAAAATACACCTTTTACCAAAATCAGAGGAAAAATCGTGGAGCATATCCTAAACCTAATCAACAATTCAAATGGTGTAAAAACCTGGTCTTTAAAAGCTTGGAGAAGCACAAGTACTGCATGACTTATTACATTACTATTCACTCTGATGGTTTCAATTTGTTAGCATCTGGTAACAAGGAGGGAATTAGCATGGAATAACTGGATATCAAAGGGCAGAAAACCCCTACAATTTATTTTATGATTATTTTATGACAATGTGATGGAGATTCAAGTGAATATACACCAGCATTCCTGGAAAATCAATTTGGTACAGTTCCATACCTATTTTGAGCTTTTTAAACTTTGTTTTTTTCTTTTTGGGCTTTATTTCCCCACACATAATACAGTAACATATCATATTCCTAGCTAGTACTGATTATATCATAAAATCTAACTTACCTTCTGGCCATTTCTTCATCTGACACATCAGCCTCCATTTTATCATCTTCTTCAATTTCTTCTTCCTTGTACTTTGAGTTCATTTGGATCATTAACTTCTGAAAATGAAGTGAGAAACAGCTTAAACATGTAACCATGACACAATGGCAACAGTGCTGAAATTCACTGGTGGAAGAGCACAAGAGGTAAGAATCAAATTTAGTAATCATTTTCTGCTCCTGGTTAGGCTAGAGCTCATCATTATGAAAACTCATGAAGAAAAGGTGACAGAGAGACAGTGTTTTTAAACATCCTAAAGGGCACTCCAAACATCTCCAGGAGACCAGAGAGTTAGATCGTAATTAATTTTTCATTGTGATGTTAACACACAGTCCTTGAAATGGTTTTGTTAAGAAGAAAGAATATCTTCAAGGATTTACAGTAAAAGCCATGAAGCAATCATATGCTGAGTCACAGGGACAGCAAGTTCAAAGTAACTAAAAGAATCCCCTAGTAAATTACCTTACATAACCTTCTGCAAATCTCTTAGTCTTTACACCTCCATCCTCCTGTTTCAGTTCAGTGAAATAATTTTATTACTGTCCCTCTGTATTTCTATCAGCATGAATCATTCCAGAAAGAAATTTAAGACTCTCTTGCCCAGCATTTTTACTTTGGAACTCTAAGCCCTTACTTATACAAACAGGCGTTGAATAAATAGGGTTGAATGTTTGTAGATTGGACTCTGCATTCTATGTCAGGAGGAAAAGTGAGCTTCTGTTTTGGTGAGCAGCATGTGGGATTATTTCCTCACTTCAGGGAGGGAAAATCTGCAGGAGTAATGTAATTACTGACCAATAACACAGGGAGGTAAAAAGATTATATTTACCAGATGCTGCATTGATCAACATTTAGGGTTGAATGATGGAGTTTCTGGATATGGGAGGATTTATGGAAGGTGCTACAAAGGCCAACAGGGCTTCAGTGCGAACACTCAAATCCCCACCTCCAAGGGTTCAATCCTAATGTAACACAACCTCAAACCAGGACAGTGAAATGGTACCTCAATTTCTGGATTGAATCCTTTGAAGGACATTCTGCCATAAACAAGATCCTCACATCGCAGAAAGCTTCTCTCTTCTATTATACAGCTCCTGCACGAAACCCCAAACCCAGCACTTTGTCAAACCATGCACTTTAAAATAATCAAATTAAACAAATGCAGAAAGGATGTGCTGCCCCCACACAAATAAACAAAGCCACAGTGTATTTTAAACCATCAACTACTTTCTGCTTAATTGCTCTGATAAATCTATCAGTACAAGGAGCTTGGAGTGCAAAGGAATCCTTTTTGCCAGTAAAGCTGTGCCAGTTCCACAAGCAAAATTAACTCTCCTGACAAAAAGCACTCTTTGCTGTATGGTTCCGCCTACATTAATACTTTTGCCAGAATAAAAATACCACATAAATATCACTCCCCAGGTGGCACTGCTATACCAGCAAAAGCTTCTAATTAATTTTTCATTGTGCTGTTAGACCAGGCATTCGTTGAGTCTGTCAGGGCATAAAACACTGTGTCACTCTCTGTTCAGCAGACAGATTTCCCCCTTCTCCCTCCTTTTTTTTCCTCTTTTAATGAGCATGGAGTGAGAAAAGAAACATGACCCCAAGGCATTCATAATACACGTGTCAGATAAAAGTACTTCCGTGGATTGTTCCATCCTTTTCCCGACACACATGTACCAGTTTCCTCATCCTCTTCATCTCCCATGTAAATCAGACTCTCATGATCACAGAATTGAAGCTGAACAGATTGAGCTCATTGTCCTGCCTCAAGGCAGAACCAGTTACACGTGTGCCATGAACAGCAGAGGTCCAGCCAACCTGTCCTCAAAAGACTTCCCATGAGGAAGAATCCCAGTGTCTCCTCAGGCAATCTGCTCCAGAGCTTCAATAGCCTTATTGTTACAAAAGTTCTCCCAATGTCCAGCTTGAACACTCCTTGCTGCAACTGAAGCTCAAATATCTTTCTGTCATATCCACCAAGAGTAATGGAAAGAGTTTATCAATGGTCTTATTCAACTACAGTTAATTCCTTGGTTCCCAGCTTTTTCAAAAGTATGTGTGTTCTCCCTCAGTGGAATTTTTTTCCACTTTTGAAAGGATGAAACCCAAGCAATTTCAAAAGTAGTTCTCCTGCTATTTAAAGCACCTTTCTAAAGAGCAGGACACTTTTTTCCTTATTAGCTAAGCCTTCCTTTATTTTTGCCATTATCTCTCCTATTTCAAAACCAGGATTTGAAGTGAGCTGGACACAAGAGGACAGAATTGTCCTGAATCAATTTAACCATGTGACTGGAGCTGAATTTACTAACACAAAGTTTCAAACTTCTTTTTTCAAATGAAGGGGAAAAGCAGCAATGAATGAATTGGAGCCTGACTGAAAGAAACTAATTACATGCATCTAGAAGAATGTTTGAGTGAAAGAGAACACACACAAGAATTGAAAATAGGTCAAACTACACTAGGCAACCTTAAGAACAGCCCTAAAAATAAGTAATAAAGAAGTTGTAATGCCAGTCTGTCACTATTTTTGCTCCTGTTAACTGGTTATTTATAATACTTATCTTACAGGAAAAAAGAAAAGAATATGCTATTTCCATTTCAAAACAATCCAATAATGATAAGAAGTACAAAAGATTACAAGCTTACTCTTTTTCCTTTAGATCTGGTACATCAAGATACCAGTGTTCTTCACTAATTATCTTCTTTTCTTCCTCTTCCAGTTGTTTTTTAGTTTGTGAATCCAAACCCCTTTGCATGAACTACAAAGAAAGACACAAACACACAGCTTCAGTTTTCTGCATCATGAGTGTCTTCTGAATATGCAGTAATTACATGATGGCAATTATCCATTACATAATGTTTAGCAGTTGATACAAAGTAAATGTTTTTTGTGATTTTTTTTTTCCTCTGAGTTTGGTTAAAGTTTGGGCCAACAGACAATGGAAAATTTAAACAGCTGCTGATCACAGCTATCTACTGAAAGTCAACAGTCACACCTGTACTTATATATGAAGAAACAAAGCTGTCCTGGTTAGTTTTGATGGATTGGAGTTGTCACAGATCCCTAATTTAACTAAGGTTTGTCTAATGTTTCAGCAAAGGCCAGACAGAAGGGAATGAAGTTATTGCTGCACATCAGGAACCAACCCCACCCATACAAACTGGAGCTCAGAGCTAGAGGTGGGTCATACCAGGCTGGCCATTTTTTGAAACATCCATACTTTCAACCACCCTCTTCCCACATTTAATGAACTGGATTGCATTTATAGCTCTGAAGGCACAAACTTGCCTTTGAAAGTGGAAAAATGTAGGACTTTGAAACCAGACTATGAAGAAAAGTCCTCTGTATCCAGCTGTGCTACAGGAAGATGTTCCCAGCTCTTCAATTCTCACTGACCCACGGAAGTATGGTCCAGCACTATATTTAATCACCTGTTAACTCACTGCAGGAACAGTCTGCCAAAATAGCTGAGACGAAAAATGAAGTTTAGGGCAAGACTGCTATTTTCTCCCAATACAAGGACACTCCTGTCACTTGCCTCCTCGGTGATAACCTCTGTCAGAGGATGGGAGCAGGCAGGTAGGAACAGTAACCTCTCAACAGCTGGGAGCAGAAGAAGACATCTGTCACAGCCTATAAAAAACTGCTGAGAGCACAGAACTACAGACCTGAGGCCTGTGAAATAGCATTTTAATTTCCATTTCTCTCAAGTGGTGAGGTGCCTGAACTGAGTGGCAATTAAGTCTAAACAATGTCAATGAAACATACTGGGAAAAAACAGAACTCTTCAAAAATTTATGGTGATAATTCATATAGTCCCACCTCCCTGAAAGCTGGGAGCTCCCTGAGGATCTACAGAAATTGGTGTTGGAATAAATGTACCTGTCAGAGGTCGGCATTTATAACAACCTAACCCCCAGACAGAAGCAAGGCTAACAGCATAGTTCACACATAGTCCTGTAAAAATATATAGGTGATACAATTATAGGTGCAATGTATGTATTATAGACAACCCACACATCTTTTCAGTCTTTACAAAATGTCCAACCAAACCAAACTCAGAAGTACAAGCCAACAGAGCTAGTGTCTCATTTTCCATTTCTATTTGCATCCACTGTACAAGATCTTTAATGAAAGGAAAATTTACTCCTGCTTTCTGAGTTGATTCAGAATATGTCAAAGCTTTCCAATTAAAATTACAGTATCTTCTTGTGGAAAATAAGTGAATCTATCATGTGGAAAAACATATTGCTCACAGAAATTGGTTAGCCAGTCAGAAATCTCAACACAAGAAATTCTGCTACAAGAACCCAATTAAATAATCATTTCACACTCCATTTTAAAGATTATGTTCCTTAAGATTACTACAGGAAAAACCCAGATAAAAATTATGTGATCAGGTTTCTCTTGAATGTAACCACACACTGATGAATTAAAAATATACCCATTGTGGTAGGCACAGAACATGCAAGTCAGTAACTGAGGGGATGTTCTGGTGAGTTTCCCCAAGCTATGAGATCTAAAAGATCTAAAAGTTTGTCTCCATGTGGCCCAAGTATCTCCTGTAAATGATCCTTCCAACACCACCAACCACAGGTCACTTCTAGGTGCCACTTCACCCACCTGCTGAATTCTGCTGATACATTGGATCACTACCTGCAGAGGCAGCTGCTAAAGGCTTAATTAAACATTTGTAAACAGGAAGACCTGCAGAAACAAAGTGCTAAACACAAGATCTGTGCATGACCTTTTCAAAACCTACTGATCTCTTCAAAGCTGGTTGTTAGTGCCTGGACTGTGAACCTGCAAATGTCATGGCAGCACATTCACATGGTGGGTTCTCCACGGCCTTCCACAGAAAAAACAACCCAAAAACATGCTTTTGAAATCTCCAGGGAGGTTAGTAAGCTGGTAAACAACAGAAAGAAAAATTTCATTTAAAAAATGTATTATATAAAAATAAGGAAAAATAATGATGCTGCCATCCAGGTTATGGGAGTCACACATTGCTGGCTGACTCAGTTCAACACCTACTGCCTTTGAGAGCGAGGCAAGATGTATTTTGTATTTTCTGTGAACAAGTTTTAGATTCAGCAGCATCTGTTAATTAGGGTAAATAGTCCATCATCCAACTGTAGCAGAGTGCACTTTATGTGAAAAATTGAACTGAAGTCAGATAACTCTTTTCAGCCAGAATGTGAAATATAGGCCCATATAAATACGTGGGGGAAAAAAAATGGCTAAATAAACCACCACTAGCAAGAAGCCACAAAGGCCCCATCATATTCAGCTAAAAAAAATTGAATATTAACATTAAAATAAAAAAAGAGCTCAGCTTTTCCTGGTTGTTTTCCAGCAATAAAGGACCATCAATCAGAGGAGAACATACTCATGAATTAGGAGTTGTAGTACATGGTGTGAAGCAGAATCCATTAGCCAGTGAGCAGAGACTAATTTCAGTCTGGTGACATGAGATTCACAATTCCAAGGGTAACAAGCACATCGGGATGTTACTAAGATCCCTGGCATTTATGAATTGGGAAAGTTGGTTAGTACTGGATATAAATCCCCATTCAGCCAGCAACGTAAACAGGGGTAAAAATGAACACACCAAAACCTAAACTTTCTTTTCCTCAATACTAAAAGCCTCACCCCCAAGCAAAGCAAGCAGCATTCATATTTTCATTCCAATGTGCTGTTGAAATCTTTTAATTTAAATTCCCAATAAGCAACCCAGCTGCAGAGGAGCGAGGTGGAAGGAAAGCACTCCCAAAAGGTGCGCTGGAGCTGCCTCTTGAGGCCAGACTTTTGCTGCAATCATAAAGTTGCTCTCTTGCACCGAACCCTGCAGCCTGTAACCCCCGAGCCCGCTGGCCGCCTTCAGGCACCTCGGTGCGGGCAGCAGCGATGGATGTCCTGCCGGGGGAGCAGCCAGCAAACCCGACAGGGATAAAAACATCTGTGTGTTCGGAGCGGGGCTGGAGAGAGCCAGGGCTGGCACCGCGTGGCCGGGGATGGGCACGGGAATGGGCAGGGGAATGACCCACAACAGGGCTCCGGATCGGCACCGTGTGTGGCCAGGAATGGGCACGGTAATGGGCAGGGGAATGTCCCACACCAGGGCTCTGGATCGGCCGCGTGTGGCCGG
>VWZU01000801.1:182269-229788 GCA_013397095.1 Sterrhoptilus dennistouni
CCCTACCCACGGCCCCTGCTCCCTGCCCACGGCCCCGGGGTGTGAGCAGGGCATTATTCCGCTTCAGTATGAAATGGTAAATCAGTAGGGGAACCTGGCATGCCTTACCTATATGCTTGTGTGTTGTATAGCGCTGCTGGCTTACAGTTCATCCATAATTTTCTGATATTAAAAAAAAAAANTGAGCACGGGCACTGCTCCCTGGTCAGGGACACTGCACCTTGCCCACGGCCCCTGCTCCCTACCCACGGCCCCTGCTCCCTGCCCACGGCCCCGGGGTGTGAGCAGGGCATTATTCCGCTTCAGTATGAAATGGTAAATCAGTAGGGGAACCTGGCATGCCTTCCACATATGCTTGTGTGTTGTCTAGCGCTGCTGGCTTACAGTTCNTAACCTATTTATTTATTTATTTATTTATTTAAATTTTACAATCAGCACTGGCTTTTATTAAAAAAAAAAAAATTAAAATCACCAAATGGTCAGATGTGATTAAAACTGGAAAGCACACAAATCCAAGGACATTTTTACAAAAAAACCTCAAAGCTTTGTTAGTCCCGAATGGCGATTTGTGAATTCAGTGTTGGCAGCGCTGTTGTTGGACTGCCCGTGCTGGGCACTGGGAGCTGAGGAGGAAATCCTGGTAGGGAATTGCCAGCTGACTCCCAGTCAGAAGCATGTACCACAATTTCTCTATATATCCTCATAGATCAGATTTCTGATGCCTGTTTTGACATTTGGCGCATAAACTGGGTGATAAAGCAATAAGAGTGAAGGTTCAGTGTTCAAAACTTTAATGAACTGGTGTGCTCCAAAAGACAATTTAGGGAGAAAAGTTCCCGTATATGCAAGATGTAGGTCAAAGCTTGAAGAACTCTGTAAAGATTTATGCTCTAATAGACTCCACAGAAAGGTATAATGAAGGACAAAACCTGATTGCAGCAGGAAAGGAGGCAGAATTATCCACATCCAGGCATTCTTATTACACATTTAAGCTCAGTGGACTAAAATGACCACAAATGCCAATGAAACATGGAGCCACAAATGCTTCAAGGCAAAGTCACAACACTGCATGAAAACATTTAATTTTCATATAGGGAAGGCACCTTCATTCCCTGGCTCTGTAAATGAGTTGAAGCTGCTCTGAAGTTCAAGGCCCCAGTGAGAGTCACATTGTGAGTGTGGGAGCTGTTTAGCTCCTTCTCTGTTCCCTTTCTCATTCATTAACAGCTATCATCCCTTCCCAACAAAAGAAGGCTGGGAAGACATTTGCTGTTTTCTGAGTACAAATGTTCATCAAAGAATGAATATGTTTGCATCTTAGTGAGCAAACCAATAGGGGAAAGCTTTTAATTAATGTAATGGCACAGTACAGCCAGAATCTGTCCATTTTTGGTATTATGTTCTATTTGCTGTGCATTTTAATAATGCATTTACTTTTTGTTGATTATTGCAAATCAGAGCCCTGTGTTTAATTGCATGACCTTCAATGTCAGGGCTTTTCTGAGCAGTTTCAGTTCATTTACAGTCCAGGAATGTACTTTGAATGATTTCTTCTAAATACTGTGCTCTCCTCGGCACTTTGGCAGCCACTGAGCTATGATAGTGCCTGGCTTTACTTGGTGGCCTTTGCAAGAGCTGTCTTTCTGTCCCTCCATCCTGCAGAACACCCCAGCTCAACAATTCCTCAGCAGACTCTGCTCACAGCCTGTTTGGGATTTAGGCACTGCACATAACAGGTCCTCTCTACCTTTGTTGAGGAGCATCCTACCCCCAATGCTTTGGGAGCTGCATTCTAATAATTTCCATCACCATGCAGTGTCTAACTGGGATGGGGAGAGTGCAGGGGGTTTTCACCTTGTCTGACCATAAAGATTATTTCTGGTGCTCCCTGGTCCCTACTGCACCCCATGTCTTGGTGCTGCACCCCACACTTGCACAGAATTGCTGCCACTATTGGCACATCAACTAAAAACCTGCCTTGATACAGGCAGGGAGAAGCATTTTTGCAGTAAAAGCAGTAGAGGTTCTGTGATGTTTATTTAGAAAAGTGGAGATTGTAAAAAGGCTGCCAAAGAATGTGATCTATTTTGGCAGTAAAAAAGTCAAAAGGAAATTTTTGGGTTGCATCTCCCATCACTTGAATTGGATGGGGAGGTTATAGATAACAATCAGCTGCCTTGTGGACCAGATTATACTGTCTGGTAAATGTGAAGACACTCCATTGATTGCAGGAGAAATTTTTATGATTTACTGGTGGTGGTGGAAGCAACTCAGGGAAGAATCCAGCCCTGTAAATACGCCTGCTTGTGAAGTGGAGTGAGGGTGAGGAGAGTTAGGAGAGAAAAAGAATCTCTCTATATTTAGAGAAGAATCGAGGGTCATTGTAAATGGCAATTAGACACCTCTCCCACAGCTCTGAGTGCTGCACAGCAGCTCCATTTTCAACCTGGAAATCCATTCCTTTTTCAAAACAAAAATACTCAGGGAAATAACTTGGGGGAAAGGAGCTCCATCTCATCAAAGACTGTACATTAAAAAAGCAGATAAAAGATTTTTCTTCCTAGGAAATGTGGTCCCTTCTCCCTCTAGTAATTACAGAAGTCAAATCAAAGTTGTCATTAACATTATTTAAGGAGTAATCTCTCTTGGAGCAACACATGTGGCAGCTGTGAAGTAATTTCGTGCCAATGGGATCTAATTTGAGGGAACTGGTGGCTTACTTATTCCATAACCTTTTATTTATTCATATTCTCATAGTAGTGTGATTTTAGTGCAAAACGGGTATCTCAAACCTTGCAGCAGCCTATCAGCTGATCTGATTTCTTATGAGCTGTGTTTGAATTCCGAAGCAGCTTTTTACAATTCTCAGAGTACCTGCAGCCTTTTTCCCCCCTCTTGCAAATATCAAAATCCTTACAGTATGATAGGCGAGTCGTTAATTTGTGTCACTGTGTTTCAAGTAAGGACATTATGTGTTTTTCTCCATGAATGAGGAAAAGAAAATGAGAAGTGGAGCTGCTGGAGGTCTGTTTGCAAACCTGAAAGGAAGGTGTGAAGTGCTGGGTGCGATCAGAAAAGCAATTTTGTCCTCTGTGCTCCCCACACTGAGGGCGTGAAATCCTCCACAGGACAGAGGTGCCTTTTGCAAGTGAAGGACTCGTTTTTTTTTTTCATCTCTTCTGCTCCCACCCTCTTCTGAGCCGCTAATGCATGCAGTGTATTGCCAGCTGCTGAGGTGCTGGGCGCCAGGGGATTTATTACAATATTCATCACCTTTGATGTGCTCACCTACAACCCGCGCTGCTCATCCCGCTTCGTGTTTCATCTACGGAGGATGCGGGGTAGCTCCAGTTCTCCTCTACACTATACTCATCCCCCTCTTCACTTTTAAATCCGTTTTTCTGACATGGACACCGGTTTAGGTGGCAGCTGACACGCAGAGGGCGTTTTAAATCCCCTGTTCCTGAGCTGAATGCAGGTTTTCCTGTGGATGGGGATGATGATTCCAGCCCGACTCCTGTAATTTGGGTGACATGGATCTGTGAGCACAGTTCACATTGCTGACTCTTTCCTTTTAGTAGTGTTTGGTAGTTCACAATTTATGCAGCACGGAAAGGTGTGTTTTAAAAGTGTCCTTGTGGCAAAACAGAGTTACCATATCTCCAGAACAACCAAGATGTGTCTTTGGAGAAAATGCCTGGAGTTAATTTGGGAGAGGACAATTCGTTCTGAGTGCTTTTGGTTGGTCCAGTAGCAGGGTGACCTTCATATTAATAAATAGAGTAATTCCTTTTTGATTACAGACAGAACCAGCCTCATAATGGTCGCTCCCTATATTCTGCCATCAGCTGAGGTGGTGAAGAGAACACATGCAGGTCTCTCATTCTGCTGGCATGTGGAGAAGCCTAAATGTTTGAAATTATTTGATATATCCCCATGTTTGGAGTCGGAGCAAAGAGAATACAGTGTGGAGCATCTTTCTCTTTGCTTTCCTTTAAAAATCAGGAGGCTTTTAACTTTTTGGATTTGATGGAATCACAATTAAATGAGAAAAGGAAAATATTACCCTCCGTTTGTTAACTATAAAAATGCAATCCAGCAGTGCTGCTGGTGCTTTGCTGTTTCCCAGGTCAATAAATGGCTCCCTTGACTTTAATAAACATTGATGCTGCAGGCTTGTTCTACAGTGATTGAACATTTTTATAGTTTCAACCACTCGCATTGCATGAAAGCTTTAAGATATTTTTTCTTTTTTTTTTTTTTTTTTTTTTTTTTTTTTTTTTTTTTTTCCCACCTCTCTTTTTCAGGAGAGTTGGTTCTGATTGATTAAATTGTCATTTTCAGAGTTAGTTGCTGAATTATAACTTGGTATTTTTAACCATGCGATTTGTTTAAAGAGACAGCGTTTTGATGTAGCAAAGAAGCTGAGAATTTTTAAGCAGTAAAAGGAAATTTTGTTCACTTTGTTCTCAGCCTTTCATCACCGCCTGACAAAAATGCTCCTGAAAACAACATGAAGGCTATGATATGAAGAGAAGGTGCTTAGATCCATGCTCACTTCTTTATTCCATCACGGAGCTGATCTGTGCAGAACTATATTGCTTTCGATTAGTAGTCGGGTACCTCATTGTTGTTCACACGTTTATCTTGCCAAGGAAGAAGGAAGGGAGGGAGGGGGAATTAGAAACATAAAATGAGTGCCACCCAATGTGATGTTAAGAGTAAGTGGCAGCACTGTGCTTTGGACCAACGCCTTAATATGGATTTCTCCACACCAACATGATGGGTTCTGAGTCAAAAACCTGCAGGGGTTTCACCTAAGTCCAGACTGAGCCTGGTTCAAAGGGATAAAGACCTTGTAGTTCTTTAGAAATTGAGAAAATCACACCCACATGATGATGCAGTCATTTTTTTATTTAACCAGCTGCCACCTTCCTTCTCTGTGGATAACTGCTGGGTTTCAAGGTCTGCTTTTTTTTCACTTGCCTTCGCTTCCCCCAAGTTAAATCTGTATTCAAGGAAGTAAAGCTGAAGTAAATGAGACTCACATAAAAAACATGTGTGTTCAGATTGTGTTTGAAAAGAAAGGCCAACAAAACTGTCCTCCAGAACATAACGGGATATCTTTGGCTTTTGATTTACAGTGCCTGAAGGGGAAACAGGATAATCTAATGGCCTGGATATGGGCGATCTCACACTGCAGTGTTACCCTGGTCAGACTCTGTAACTGTGCTTAGCTATGGAAATCTCAGGGTATCAATATGAAATACTGAAGTCCAATTATACTTCTGCTTGTACACTTTCCCCTTTCTGGCCGTTTCAGCTTCTGCTCTGAAATAATAACTTACGACGGCGCAAAGCTGAATTTCAGCAGTGAATTATATCCCTGGCCTCTAAATTTAATTGCATGGTACTGCAACTAACCCACTATCCATCTTGCTCCCTGGAATTCTTTCTGCCTCTTTTCTTCTGCTTCTATGCCATTCATTTGAGACCTTTAGAAAACATGAAATAGGTGCCCAGAAAGAAGGTGAATTGTGAGGGGAATGTTTTAATTTCTTACCTGCCACCAATTCTTGATGGTCTTTAACTAAAAAAGGGAGGTAGGGTTCACCAGCAGTGGGGTCAGGATGAGGTGCTGCAGGCTCTGGATGTTTTCCTGCAGTGCTGAGTACCTGGGGTCAGGAGGACAATTTACAGGCGCCAGTTTGGATTCGTTCCAGGTGCCGTACAGGATGTGCTTTTCCCACCATGGAGTGCCTGGAAATGGAGCCAGGGCAGGTGCCAGATCAGGGCTGTGATTCAGCACAGCAAACCTGGTGTTCCTGACACAGCTGTTCTGATCAGCTGAAGCTTTCACAGCAAGATGTTGATGCCTGAGCAAACCATTTGTAGCAAGAGCAAAAAAAGATAATCTGCAGTTATCATAAATACAATATGATTATGTTTTTAGGGCAGTTGCTCACGTTTCTTTCAAAATCATATTAAGGCCATTTTATAGGTTGGGGAAATAAGCTGTAACATGAAAAAGAGTAAAATATTCATTAATGTCGTAATGATTTATATCAAAACATTATGGGGTAGCACACTATGCCTCGGACCAGTTCCTCAATGAATATTTTTCTAATTTCCATAAGTAATTGACCTCTCATTAGCGACTCATCAGAAAAATTGAGGTGATGTGACAAAAGCAAACCCACTGCGACACAAACTCTACATATGCATAAATCATTGACAACTCTAATGGATCCAAAATGAGGGACCACAAGGACCTTGCTTTCCCTGACTGAAAAAGGAGTTTATTTATATCTGTGAAGTGAAACACTTCTCTCTGAAAAAATAATTATATATNTACTTTGGCTCATGGATGATTTTTCAAACACTGAACATTCATTTCTTCTCCTTGCATGTAACTTCATAGCAAAAAGAATTAGCCAAATAATTCAGACGTGTGTAAGTGTAAGGTGTCAGTCCTGGTACAACTGTAGATCCTGAGGTTGGAAAAGTGGTGTATACATCTTGGAACATGGACTAAATACAAAAGTTAATTTTGGAAGCAAATAAGCATCAACTGATGCTTCTCACTGACTCCATCCTAGAAGCAGATACGTTCCAGAAAAGGCATCATGGTGAATCCTTGTCTGTGAGCAGTTGTTTTAGAGGGGAGGGGTCTTGTCCTTGTCCTTTTTATATCCACTGTTAACCAACACAGGACCGTTAACAAGCCCAAGTAATAGATTTTTCGCATATTGACGTATTAACTTAATAACCTTATATATCTGTCCTTTTAGAGATCAATAAATCAATTTTGAGCTAGTTCTTCATCACTGCAATATTGTGAAAAGTGAAGCTGATATTTAATGTAGTTTTATGAGTCCTGGATGCTACTGGACAAACCCAGAAAAAAATCCATTTCTTTTTAATATGTCCCTTAAAGTCCTGATGCCCATCTGAAACTTATTTGAAAGTAACTGGATTTATGGGTTCCAAGTTAGTTTCATTATGAAGTTACCTGAGTATGAGAGAGGGAAAAAAAAAAAATCACTGTCTGAAAGTTTTGTACAGCAGAGATGAACCTCCCCTGACCTTATGCAATAGTGGCTAAGAAACTGCAGGGTCTAAAAGGTGAATAGAAGCAGTGGAGTAATATTGTAAAAGAATGGGAAAAGCTACTGGCTTAGGCCTGCCATGAGAAAAAGGCCAGTGAGAATCTAATTTTTCCTCATTTGGGAAGTGTATCTGTTGTGTGGCTACCCTTCCTATAGTTGGTTTTTTTTATTTTTCTTCCTGAATTCTCTTGCAGTGGACCATTGCATAGCACTGCTTTAATATGGGTAAGTATTGCTTTTGTTTCGCCAAAATAAGCACGGGAGTGATCATGAGAAATTTCCTGTTAAAGAAGAAAAATGCATTTTTGAAGGCTCACTCAGAAAAATCAGACTGCTTAACTTTCCCTGACATTTAAAAGGAAAATATTGAAAAGAGATGGTAGACAAACAGTGATGTTTTGTGGTGTATTGATTGTTTCATGCCATGGGACTGTAGCAAGTGATTAGTCTTGTGCTCCTATGTCTTTTTATTTTATTTTTTTTTCCTGTGTTGTCGCAGGAGCTGTGATTGCATAGTTTAGTCCTGATGGTTTCAGCCCAAATGTACAGAAAAATCTGATTTCCAATGCCTTTTAGCACCAGAGAGCATTTCTTCCCAGAGCCATGACTGAGCTGATAGGAAACCAAACATGGTGCAACAGCAGAAAGCTGAGACTCGATTACCCAAAGATCTGTCTTATGTCCAACATCTGCTCTAGGATTTCCAGAGCTGCTGCAGAGATGGAGCTTTTAAACTCCTGGGCAGCCTTTCTGTTGGAGTAAACCATCCTCATCAAGTTACCCCTGCATCTCTCTGCCCAGCTCTGTCTGCTCCTTAGAGCCCACCCTTTCTCCCACAGTTCCACGCTCCTACACTGCCAGGATGTCAGCTGGGCAGAGTTTCTTTGGGATTTAGGAACACATTTGGATGTCAGCCAGGATGGAAGATATACATACTTCCTCCTATACCCACGCACAAACTCAATATATTCCTTTACATGTGGAATCTGAGTCAGTAATACTAAAAGCCTGAAGTTGAAGGAAGGACAAATGCATTTATAGCCCTATTTCTTGATAAGGTTTTTATGTCTTTAAAAGATCATTTATTCAGTCATTTTGTGGGAGTGACATACTTGATCCATTGCAAGGTGGAAAAAACACACACTGAGGAAATTCTTAATAGATTGACTTTAAAGTCCTAATGCTGGGCTTAAAATTTATAATTTAACTGAACTAGTTAATAAAATGCTTCCTTTCCTTCCCTTGAAATGTAAGGAAAAAACTCACCTGTGGCAAATGTATATTTTTTGCAATATTTTGGGTGTGCCCCTGCACTGCCTGTTAGTGGGCCCTGAGGTTATCTAGGACTGGCTGTATCCTGCTGCTTTATGCTGAAAGCTGCTAATGGGAAAAAGAGAGTGTTATTATAAGGGGCCCAAGTGGAATTTCCAAACCTCCAATATCATATCAGTATTCCCTGGGGCAAGGAGAGCTGTAGATATTCAGGAACCCACCAGATTAGCTAGGAAGGGCATCCTTAATGACACCAGCAGAAGAAAATAGGCAGTTGTGTGTTTTGTTGTTTTTTGTTGCAGCATGCTGTTGGTTGTTGTATGCAAAGTGGTTTAATATCACCTTAATCTCAGCTTGTTGTGTGAAAAATGACCCTGTCAATTTGACACAGAAGTCGAATATTGAGAAGTGGAACATTTTGTCTAATGGGGAAGAGCTGACAAAGACAGACTGAATAATACTTAATTGGATAAAACTGACTTGATTTTGAATTCCAAATGAAATTAAAAATATTACACTAAGATTTATAGGGTTTGTTTTCTGTCTCTTTTTTTTTCTCTGTCTGTGTTTGCTGGGCTTTGCTCCTGTCACCAATCTTTCAGTTTAACAGCACCATTCCATTCTTTATTGATAAAAGCCAAAGGCTAAATATTGCACGACATTTGGCAATGCCAATATAAATGGGAATTCTCAGTTGTGTACAGCCCAGTTATTGATGTTTTTATTAGCAATCTTTATAAGGGCACATTCTGCTTTCCTCCTCAGCGCTGTAACGTGGAGGTGAGGAAAATGCCTGTTGGAATGAGCTAAGCACGAGCCAGTTTTGACTGAACACATCTCTGTCCTGTGCAGGGCCAGGGGGTCTCAGCAATGCCTTTTTCCCCTTTGCCCATCCATAACTCTTCTGCTGTCCAGGGTATGGGAACAAAGCAGCCTAATCCTCATCTGATGCAGGAACCACCATCCCTTATTTCTCCAGCTGCTTTAAAGAGCTCTCCACAACCCACTGAGCCCCTGCAAAATGTGTTATCGTATCTATTCAGGGCAAGGCTTTGGTCTGAGGACACTATAGGGAAATTCTTTGGGAAAATGAATGTCTGAGGATTTTCACTAGCCACTATAAAAAGTTTTATCTGTGTTATTTTTTTCTCCCGCTTTGCCGTATAAACAAACATGACACTTTATTCTACAAAGTGATTCCTTTCTGAATTATAGAACCACAGAAAAAGCATATAAACCCCACAAACCTTATTATTTTTGTATTCTTGAAACTCAAAATTGATTTAAACCAAGTTCAGCCAGCAATATTTCCTCCCCATCTGAGAAACTATTTCCTGAGCTTCAGACTAAAGTAAATTTTATAGGCATGTTGTAATTATAAACCCTCAAGAAATGGATTTTGTAACAGGGACACAGGCACAAAGCCTCCCTGTAGTTACTCTGCCGAGCACTGATGCGAAGAAGCTGAAAATCCATCCTCCCAAGAAGGAGCTTATTAAAAGACTGCAGTGGTTTTAATGACATTTCTTGTGACATCAAAATTATTTCACTCAGAATCACAGAGCATCTCTGTTTCTGCATTTTTGAAGGTCCAGGGGGGAAATACTGCTGCAGCCTCATAGTGACTGAGGGAAGCAATCCAGAGAGATGAATCTGCTCTGGTGCTCGTATCCTCTCATGATGGGAGATGTAAATTAAACTGTTTAATTAGAACAGCATATAATAATCATCACCAGGAAGGCAGGGGAAGTGTTTGGAAAACACTCTGGGTTGAGCTTTTCCCCTTAAATTGATGGTTAATGGCTGAAAGGTCAGTGATAACTGAACTCAGAATGACGGGGTTTGGCTCACATCAGGTGTATGTGGTAACTTGTGTTCTTATTGAAGTCTATAGAGATCCTGGATTGATTTTCTTGCAATATTTCAAGCCAAATGGGTATTTTCAAGCAATATACATTTCTGATTGGAGTGATCATTTTATTGTTTATATCACGTCATTCATGCACATGATTTCAAATCAAATGATGGCAGGCTGCTTGGCCCAGATACATCACACCATAAGAGATTAAATCCTTCTCCCTTGATCAACCTTAAATTAAGGTTCACAGCTATACAGCTATGCAAATACTTTACAAAGGTGGATCAGTAGCTATACTACCATTTTAGAGGTGTTCAAAGAAAAGAGTTGTCCCCAAAACATGCACTAGCTCAGGGACAGAGGTCTGAACTGCATCATCCTGCATCCACTGAAGGCCACAGCAACATTTTCACTTAGAATATCCACTAATATGGCACTAAGTTTGCTTGGCTTTCTTCTGATCTCCCAGAATTTACTCACAGGAGGAAGGAGGGTAAAGTCTGACATGTTTTCAAAGGAGTGAAAACAAGTGGTGGCAATGGCTTGCAGGGAGGGAGGAGAGTTTGGTCAAGCTGATGGACTGTTGCACGCTGTTGAATGTGAAATGGCACAGGCTGTGTTACAGCCCTTGAATTTTAGAGATTTTTGGCATTGGCTCTTTGATCAGTCAGACAATGAAGTGGGAAATGGAAAACCACAGAGAACTCAACTTCATCCACAGTGCATGGGAGTAGCCAAAAATAGATGACTGAATTGAATAGCAGGGCTGGGAAAGTTTTCCAAAGTTTTTCAGGATCTCCAAGGAATTTTTGGCCCATATTCTGAGAGAAAAAATCATGTTAGTCTCCCTTTCCCTGAGCCAGTTCTCTCATCCATGCACAGACACATGGGACTGAACCCAGCTCCTCCTGAAGCCAAGAGAAAGCTGCTACTGGCTTTGGTGGAGGCAGGATTCATCCCTTTGTGAGACAATCATATTTATATTCAATACCCTGCAACTTAAACTGAGGATTAGCAGAATTAAACTCCTCTAATTTGTATATCTCATACTGCCAAACCGCAATTAACTTTTGTGCATTCGAATTAATACGGAAAATTATTAACCACCCTTTGCTCGTGCAATTATCATTTTACACTTCTGGAACAAATTTCTTCAAAATATGAAAAGTAGCCTGCGCCCCTGTGACCTTATCCTTTTTTTATTATACTTTAGTCAGTAGAGTAGAAAACAATTTTTCACCCCGCTGCTTCCATGTGCAGGTGATGTTTTCCCAGTGCCACTGCTGGGCTGTGCACTCTGTGGATCCAGTGGATCCAGTGGCTTTGTGTGGGGCAGCCCTCACAGGGGGGCAGGACTCAGAGCTTAAACTCACCCAAGGACAACACCTGTGCGTGCAGCCCTTGGCAAAGTTTGCATCCAGCTACTTTTTTTGGTGTTATTTTAATTGTGCAATGTGCGGCAGCAGCATTGTCCCTTTTCTCCCATGGAAGTCTAAGCAGGATATTTTTTTTTCCCTGAGCACAGAGCTACAGGTTGGCAGGGCAGGGGAAAGGCAGCCTGATGCAAACAGAGATTTCTGCCTTATTTTCTGCCCTTCCTTTGGATGGGCTGCCTGGACTCTGCCCTTACACAGCACAGGGAGGGTCCAGTTGGTTCCCAAAGCTGGCAGAGGATCTGCTTTCCCATGAGTTTTCCTTGTGCTGCACCACCCCTCCTTCAGGTTCCCTAAATTTACTTTCCTTAGAAAAGTACAATTTAAAGCTATTTTTTAAATTAAAGGTAGGGGGAGATATGCAAAGCCAGATACATTTTAATTGATGTATCCCCCTTTTTTATAATAAATATGTTTGTAAAAACATAATGAGCAAAAGTTCTTTTCCAGAAGAATAATCTTTAACTGGTGCAAAATGTCTCGCTGGGATTTTCTCAGGTTTTAATTTCAGTTTGAATAAATAGTGTGAGACACCAGGCTGCAGAAGATAAAGGTGAATTTCATCTGCTTCCAGCTTGTCATAATGGAAATAATAACTACTTTAGCTAAAAACAAATTTCCAATTAGTTTCTCTAAAATAATATTATCCCCTTTTTTTAATAGATACTGCAGCTCATTTTGGAACCTAATTTTGATAATATATAAACAGTTCTAAAATAGCTATTTCCACCAAAAAAGTGACAAGCACAGATTTTGGCAGCGCATGTTGGGAGCCTGTCTATACTGAAAAGCAGTCTTTGCTTTTTTTGAGGCGAATCTTAATGAAAAATAGAAAAATCAATTTAAAATATTCTTTAGGATGAAGACATCTTTCCTGAAAGACTTTATTGTAAATGGCTGGATAATGGTAATTAAACAAGACATTCTGAAATTATAAAAAATGTTTTTTTGATAAAATGCATAGGCTATTTATTTTATTATTGTTGTTATTTTAAGAATAATTAATGTGCTTTATGGGGAGGTTTAAAGACACAGGAAAAGTGAAATAGCACTGGCTCTTAAATGTAGCTGAAATTGGCTGATTTATATATAAGCCTAAATTCAGAAAGCAACAATAACATGGCTCAGGAAAAAGTAATCTCATGTTATTGTGAGGATTCTTTGTAGGGATGTAACAGGATCTATATTCTGTCCTGCCCCACCCTGGGATCTCTGGGACAACTGTCACCTTAAATGCCGGTAAGGTGCAAATAAATGGACTTTTGCTATTTAGGAGGGGCTTTTTTGCACAAGAAGAAAACAAAACCCAAGCTCTGGCATCTAATGCAATGCACAGCACTTACAGAGAAAACCTGACTCTCTCAAAAAAGCTGAGATGTGTGGCCCTGTTGGTTTATCCATCCCTGCTTAAGCAAAGAAAGTAAATTTCACCAAAAAAAAAAAAACACAAAAAAAAAAAAAAAAAAAAAAAAAAAAAAAAAAAAAAAAATATCCCAGAATGACACAGAATTTCAAAGACTTTGTATGACAAGACAGCATAAAGTAAAACTGCTATGTTTAAACCCCCACATCTAATTTAAAAACTGAGTTTCATAAGTTTCATAATGCATAAAGGACACATCATCTCATGTACATATGTGTGCAAAGCTGTGGGGGAACAAATCCAGGAGACACTGATAGTTCCGGGGATGTTTTTCTAAATGTTGACATTTTGCAGTGTATTTTAACTGTAGTTATGGAGCTGCATGGGAGGACAACTGGAAAATTATCTCCTGATGAAAGAATGAAAGAGCAGACAAATAACCAGTATCTATTTTTGATGAATGTGGCTGTCAGACTGGCTTGGATGAGGGTCCTTCTAACCCACTGTGCTGTCTCTGCCAGTAGCTGACAGGAAATGCTGTGGATGAAAGAGTAAAGATCACGCAGGAAGCAATTGTAAAACAATTCACCCTTCACACCATCTTTCAGTCTTTCTTTTTTTTTTTTTTTTTGTGAATTCTTGCTACTCATGTTTAACATCACTAAATGATTTCAGCAAGTAAACCTCAGGCTTCTGGTATGACATGGTGCTAACAGGAGACTCTTTCAACTTTTGTGATGATACAAGAAAAGTCTGTCATAAACTGCCATCAAAGAGCTGCTTGTTAACACCCGGGCTGGTGCTTGCCCGTAAAATCGTTCCAACAATTCTGAAATAAAACATTTGCAAACGTCGTGGGCTCTTTGCAGGTGCAGGTCTCTGACAATACCTCACTACCACCACAAATTGTAATAAATAATTAGGTCAGCACAGGTAATTTGCTGTGAAAACAGATTTAGAAAACATTAGCAAAGCAGGGCGGAAGCTGGAGGTGGCTTTGCTCTTTTTATAACATGTAAAATATCCCAGTTCACCTGGAGAAGAAAACCTCATTTGCATTTGCTTCCTGCTCCGTTGTAAAAGGAAAAGACGTTATCTCTGTGATTTACAGAAGTATGGTTTACAGAAATGAAAATATGCCGCTGATTTGGCCAACCTGTGCATGGTAATTTTTTGCACTGAAATGGAGAAGATTTTGTGAAACCTCTGAGATGCCCAGTCACTCATAGCTCAGCCAGGCTATGAATGACTTCATGTAGCTGGTTTGATTTTTACTACCTGAGTAAATGGATAATAGAGGGGAATTCTATAATGCAGCTGGCAGAAACTGATGTAAAATGGTGTTGCAAGGGACCTTCACGACTGTATGGAGGCTTTTGACACCTAATCAGCTCCTAAATCACAGACCTGAGCTTCTTCCTTGGAAATCCAACTGGGACCAAACTCAGCAAGAGCAGCAGCCTTCCCAGATGGGGTTAGCTCCTTCCTAGGTGTAGTGTGCTGGAATCTCACCTTGCACAGCAGGAAAAGAAGGTGTTGCTTTAGAGACCTGTGTGTTCTTCAGTGCAAGGTAAAAGGAATCCGTTACTCGAGAGCTGGAATATGAAGTTTATATTCCATGAAAACTGTCTCATGAAACTGTGCATTAAATAGGTTCTTAGAAATGTGCAGCCCAATAAATAAACTCAGTAATTCTACCCATACAATAAGGAAACGAGTCAGTAAAGGTGTGGAGAAATGAAGGAATGACAGGGAAGCTTCATCACGGTTACGCTGAGGGTGTTCCCAATTTGGGCAGGGAAGGGAGCTGTCATTTTTTCAAGCTTGCAAGCAGAAATCATTGGCTGGAGAGACAGCAAAACTTATGCTTGATGTAAAGGAAACTTAATATCAGCATAAACAGACCCACTCAAAAATAATGAAATGAAATTTTAAAAGGCTTTATGGCACTCCAGGTTCAGCCCCAGCAGCTGGATTTACATAACTGCAGGGAAGAAGCTGCAGAGGTGGAAGCTAAACAAGTTCTGTTAGAGAGGGGAGTGCAGAGCCAAAGGGGTCCCAGGAGAGTGATAGCAAATTCAGAGGTGCTGAATGTTTCAGGATAATCCTTGAAGATTTTGAGTTTCTCTCAGTCCCTTCCATGCAGAAATAGTTAATAAATATTGTCAGTGCCTGGGGAATTGTTCACAAGGGATCTTTTGGAAGAGTAATCTTCGTATTTAGAAGTATTTTCTCATTATGGCTAATAGGATGATGAACTGAGAAATGATCTCAGCCACTTATGATTCTAAAAGCCCCTAGCCTGAATAATCTGTGCTGATTTAGAGATAATAGCATCAAAGGCAGGACTCATTTAGCACAATGTCCATTTACTTACTCTGAAGATTTTACTATCCTGCACCTATTTTATAGACACTTACAGAAGTTGATAATGATGTGAAAAGAAAAATGTAATCAAAACAAAAATGTCAGTGTGCAGTGAGAACTACTCTGTCCCAGCCTGTTCTACAGACCTACCAAAACTGCTCCTCATGAAGAGCAGTACAAATGCCAAGAGAGAGAAAAACCAGAGAGCTTTCCCACTGTGGTGGGTCACAGCCTCCTTTGGGCATCCATCTGCTCTGATGTGGAGTTCTCCAGGCTCTGATGTGGGGTTATCTCCAGGCTCTGCAGGTGGATCTCTGCTCCTTCATGGGATGTAGGGGCACAGCTGCCTCACCATGGGCTGCACCATGAGCTGCAGGAGAATCTCTGCTCTGATGGCTGGAGCAACTTCTCATCCTCCTTCACTGATCTCAGTGTCTGCAGAGCTGTTTGTCTGACAAATTGTCATTCCTTTCTTCAGCTGCTGTTATGAAACAGCTTTTCCCCCTGCTTAAATGTGCTCTCCCAGAGCTGATGCCAACCATCCCTCAGCCAGCAGTGGGTCAGACTTGGCTCTGTGGGACATGGGGACCTTCTGGCACCTTCTCCCAGAAGTGACCCTTGCAGCACCTCCTGCTACCAGAACCTCACCATGCAAACCTTCAGTGCTGCACTCATTAAATAGAAAAAACTGATGGAGAGGATGGTTTTGTGTGCTGGACTCTGCAGCAGCACTTTGAGGGAGACAGTCACTCTCAGACCAAGCATTTGCTGTTTCACTGCTGGCCTTCCCTTTGGTAAGGAATCCTTGATTCCACTGCTGCACCAGCTTAGACTTTGGGAGGCAGAAGTCCTATTTGATCACCTCTCAGTGCAGATTCCAGAGCTGCCTTGTGCAGCAGGCTCTGCCTTCTCCTACACACACATTAGCCCACTAGCACAGGCAGCTGTCCCTAATTGCTCCGGATCACAGCCAACACTTTTCCCATTTTGGTTCCAAGTCCTCATGACTGTAACATCTTATTTTCAGCCAGAGTGTTTTCCTACGCATGGGACAGCAAATGTTCAGGCTGACCTGAGGAGCTCTTTTTTTCCTACAGTTTTTGGGCTCTCTCTTCTTCAAAAGGTGATGATGAGCTCTTTCAAAAATTAGATCATCATAATTAATATTTCACTTTGTTTTTCTCACATCACAGAGACTGTGCTTGCACATGTCTCTGGTTTTAGGCAGTTTTTGTACTTCCTGAGGTGATCCCTGCAGGGGTTTCTGAGAGACTGCGTCATCCTGGGTGATTTGGGCTCAGGCATTTGGACAGTGGAGTCAACATTTCCAGCATTGCAGCAGTAAAGGACAAGTGTGGGACAAGTGTTTGGCTCAAGACAGGAGGATATTAAGAAAGGAGACTGTAATTTATGTCTCTGCATTTTTTTAGGACAGAGCTGATGGTACAGCTGAGCCAGGACAATGCTGATTGTCTCTCAAATGGGGCATTCCTCATCCCTTCTCTCCTACACTCCCAAATGCACAGCTCCCAGTGGAAATATTAATTGACATCACACTTGAAAAATGCTGTGCTCCCTTCTAACTGATTCTTTCAGTGGAGATTTTTGGTGTATTTCTTTCCTCTAACCAACTCTTCTGTTGTCCAAACACAGCCTTACCCCTGCAGATCAGAGGTGGAGCAGGCTGGTGTGTGATGTGTGTAAGGGCAGCTGTCCACCTCCCCCTCACCTCGTACCCTCAAGGTCCTGCATTCTTCCATTTCAGCTTTCCCTCTGCTGTTTCCTCTTGTGCTGAGACCTCGTGCAGTTGGATTCCTGTTTGATTGTGTAATAAACCCATGAAATATTAACAGTGTATAAAATATTGACAAACTGTTCTCTGAGATAGAACAGCTTTAAACTATTGATTATGAATCCAGAGAATTATAATTAGTTTCTGCATAAGAGATAATTAAGTTATTATTGTTTCTCTTTTCTCTAATATAGTGATGGATAGAAGGCATTTATACCAAACTGTATGTAATCTTATTAAAATTAAGACAATAAGTTTATGAGCACTCAAGATAATGGGAAAATAAAACATCATGGGGAAACGTTTACAGTTCCAAAGAGCTCAGTTGGCAACATCCTCTTGTTGTGGAAAGAAATAATTTCAGGTTTGCTCTGAGGAAACTCCTGGGCACAGAGATGTAATTGACTTGAGGAGAGTCAGAATCTCATTTCCATTTGGTTTTAGCAGAAATCAAACCAACACTGCAGTGCTTTGTGTGCTTGTGAGCATTTTGAACCCTGGGGCTGACTTTGGTCAAATTCGGCTGAGGGGGACACTCTTAGATATATTTTATTTCTGCAGTTTTTATACCAGCTTGCTGACAAAGCCTTTAAAGTGTTAGTTTAGTTCTCATCAGGCATCAGAAAACTCATGCCAGAGCTCAATTTCCAGACAACAGGGCACTGGTAACAAGTTTTTATGGATTCTGCTGCTCCAAAGTGCTTTGTGCATCCTTTAAGTGAGATGCTTTTGCCACGAGGCTATGCCTTATGGAAACCTGACTTTATTCCATGGATTACAGTACAGGCAAAGTGTTCCCAGGCAGAACTGGGCAGCAGGGACACATCCTGCCTGCTTCCAGTGCTGTGCTGTGCAGCCCTTGGCTCCACAGCAAACAAGGAGAAGGGTTTTCTGCCAAGGTAAAATTCATCTGAGCAAGTTTGGGAAGAGAAAAAGCATTGTAGGCATTTAAAGTTAGGTAGGGTGAATCCCATGCTCAGAGAGTTGTGTTGCAGTGGAGCCAATGTAAATGTCAGGAATGAGAAGCTGTGGGCTCTGCCAGAGGAGTGTGGCCTTCAGTAGATCCCTGCCTGCTCCTGCTTCCTCTGCCTCTTCCTCTGCTGCTTGCAAGGAAAGGAAATTGTCCAGTGATGTGCAGTATGCCAGATCCAAGTACTGTGTGACAGCAAAATTAGCAGGTCCTGGGACACATTCTCTTAGAATACTGAGGATCTCCTGGGGCTTTTTAATATTACCTTTTCCTGGTTCCTGAGAGTCCCCTCTCAGGCTGGTGTGTAGTTGGCCACTGAGAGAAAATAAAGTAGAATTTAAGAAGATAATTCTCCATCCCTGTGCACAAGGGCAGGGTCAGCAATGCCAGAAATCTTCCTCATTAAAGCATTTGCTCCTGACCCTCTCAGAGGTGAAGGTTCCCCACCTCTCCTTAATCATGAATTTATGAATAATCCCTATGATTACATTTCCTGATGTATAACCTTTTACAGCCAGAGAAGAGAAATTTCAGACGAGTTAAATTCACAGGGTGAATTAGTGCTACAATTTCTCTTCTGAGAAAGCACAAAACCCATGTAACATACCAGGATATCTGCAGCATCACTTCAGACAAACACTTGCAAATCCTGGAACTTTTGTACATTTTCAGTTGCTTTTCAGCATTTTGAGGTTATGAACCTCTTGGAATTTCTGTTTTCTTGCACAGCATCACTGGACAATTCTCACCACCAAAGAGGGCCTAAAGGCAGAGCTGAAGTGACTTCCTTCAAGACACACCTTTTCTCCAGAAAAAGAAAGGAATCTCAGACAGCAACAGACAGACAGCAGTGCCCTGATCCAGGCACGGTGCTGGGTGCAGAGATTGGAGCTTGGATTTGCTGAACGGCCACTTTCCAACACCTCTCACTCCAGAAGCTCATCCAGCTCTGTCCAGCAGCTGCCTGACCTGCTCCCCTGCTGGGCTGGAGCCCAGAACCACTCTCAAATAGCTGCTTTTAACAGCTTCTCATCTCCCAGCTTTCCTGTGGCATCTGGTGGAGGCAAATTGCCTTGCTAGACTTCCGCAATCAGGAGCTGCCCTGCCAAAGCCATGTGGGTGACAAAGCCACATCCAACCACGCTGTCCAATTGAATTAAAAAAAAAATACTGCATTATAGAAGCTGGGAACAGAAGCAGGTAAGAAATTTATTTGCAGATCTCAAGAACTGTGTTGAACAACTCATGAAACACATGAAGCCTGTGAGGGAATGTACTGTTAGAATTTCCACCAAGTTTGTTACAGCCAACTCTTGAATCCCACCTTCTAGGCCAAATCCACTCTGAATCTCTGGTATCTAATGGCAAAGAAGCCTTGGAACTGGGTGTTGCTAATGCAGGAGGAGTCTGGGGGAGAGGCTGAGTGGTGAACATCCCCTGAATTGTGAAATGAAGTTGAAAGTGCAGTCGGGAAAGCGGATGTGACAGCGCTCCCTCAGACTTTAATAGGCTGCTCATGTGGCTGCTTTCATGATTTAACATTTGTTTGATAGTCCCTCTCTCTTGCTTTTGGATGGAGATGTGAGCATCCTCACAGAGGACACTCTCCTGAGCAATCACTGTCTGCCTACGGAACAGATGAAAACGCCTCCCCACCCCTGCCAACAAAATAGGGCACCTAATTGAAAGCCACGCCACGAGTGCTTCTCCATCCCCCTTCCTCCCCAGCACTACATCTTCATCACATCTTTTGTCTGCCCTACATCAGATGCACCTTTCTGGCTTGCTCTGAATGAAAACAATCCCTGCCTCCCTGCAGTGAGGATGACAGCCCCTTCCACGAGCGCTAAATGAGAGCCGCGCTTGCTCTGTGTACTTTGGGAGGCAGGGAAATTTCGAGGGTCTAAATTAATCCCTCACATTTTCAAAGTGTGTGGCACAGATCTGAACAGCTCCCAGAGTGGTTGAAGCAAAGGAGAGGAGATGGGGGTCCCCTGGGTTTAAATCCCACCGAGCCCTGGCGCGACGAGTGCAGCTTGGCTCTGATGTGTTCAGTACCGCAGGCAGGGGTGGCAGATGTCTGTCCTGTGGGATCTGTCCTCCCACTTCCACTTTGGGGAAAGCTTTCTCCCAATCCTCCAGCTGAAACATCCAAGCTGTTGGGAAAAGGGCTACAGGGGAAAAGGAAGAATTGTGCAATATGACAGTTTGGGAGCACACACTGGCTCTCGGTCCTGTGAAATGTGTGGTGTAGGCAAAGCGTGCAGCTGTGCAGGGCTGGGAACGGCCTCTCGGTGCTCCTGCCTTCCAGCCAGCAGCATTTATGGGCTCAAAGGACAGAAGGGGCAAGGGCTGCCTTGGCACTGGGAGAGCAGCAGCCAAGAGATACAGACATGACTGCAAAAAGCAGCTGTGCCCCAGCTTTGCCAGGCAGTAGGTGCCTGTGTGGAGGCCAGGAGAGAGCTGGAAAGACACCAGTTCAGCAGGGCAGGGCTTGCCAGGATGCCTCTTATGCAGGCTCTGATGGCAGATATGCCAGCCTGGCTCCCTCCCTCTCTGCCCTCACCCATGGTTTGGTGCTGTGGTGACCCAGCTCAAACACCATCCCCAAGGAGAATCTGAGTTTAGAGTTTTTTCCCAGCTTTGCTTTCTTTGGCAGCTTTTCCTTATGTGATATTCCGTGCCCCTTCTTTAACAGCAAAGAAACAGCAAAGTTCTGGCTGTATAATTAGACTAAGAAATTCTAGCTCCCCACTCCCAAATGGTCTGTATCTACTGAAATCTACTGAAAATCAATGTCCCTTATCAGCTACAAAATTGTTGTAGCAGGAGGAAAGTCATGAACAGCTGCTGGTTTTGATGAGTCCCTCGTACCTGGCTGTTCACCTGCTGGGCTCAGCTTCTCACTGAGGGGGAATGGTTTTATCCAAAACTGAGGTGAGAGCACCAAGTGCTGGTTCAGAGGAGGTTACCTTGGAAAAGAGAGGGACAACCTTCTTCTCCAAAGACAAAGAGGGAGTTTTTGATCCAACAAAGACTTCTCCCCAGGCTGTCACAACAAGCAGCTTCTAATCGAGGTTGCCCTCGCGGAGTGCAAAGTCTCTTGACGGCAAAAAGGCAGAGATGTGCTGCTTCAGGACAGCTGTTATTTGAAGGCAGCAAGTAACTGCGTGTCTTGCTATGTTTTTCCCAGTTTGGATCCAAGCAGGGCTTCTTCTGTGTCTGTAGGCAGAGGACACCCTTGAGCAGAAACCCTTGCATCCCACAGTGCTGCACGATGTGCCTCAAATCATTAGGAAGCCCCCCCAGCTCTCACTCTAATTTGCAGTTGTCTCTCTGAGTGTGAGTGATTTGATCACTGGTATTTTCCCAAGGCGACAGTATGGAAGGGGTACATGTATTCACTTTAATTTCAGGATTGAAATTCCAGTGTGTCACTCATCCCTTGGACCAGAAAAAAATTTGTCCCCGTTGTAGAAGGGGTAGACTTGGCTGTATTGGTAGGAATGAGGTTTTGGCCACACTTTTTTGGTCACATTGTAGAAATTAATAGTTTCCTATCTTCCCTTTCTTTTCAAAGATACACAGATGCATTTGTCTTGATGCTGTAGAGCCAGAGCTCAGTTAATTACTGTGCCTAACAAATAATGCATTTTTGATTACTCACCTCATGAAGTTTTACCGTGTCTAAAATCCTCAAAAGAACCTTCCTGTACTCTTCCTTAAAGCAGGATACAACAGCCACAGTTACCACCTGTGTTTTACCAAGAGTTCTTTTTCCTCTCTTCTTTTCAAATGTTTGACACAACTGGGCAGAGTCAACTTCCCATTTTCTCTGTGTGTGACATTGCTCAGTGGCAGCTGCTGAAAGAAAAGCCCCATCATAATCAGTGTGTTTTGCCTGTAGCACAAGGCATTTCAGCAACATTGAAAAGCTGAAAGGAAATCGGAGATAAGTTGGAAATCATGAGCTGAAATGTGCATTTCCATTTTAGAGATTAAATTAGAAAAATATATTATCGTGAATTTAAAGCAGCATCATCAGCCAGCTTGACAGCTCATCTGGGCTCACGCTGGGTTGTTATTGAGGGAACTTGGGCTAACATCCAGCCTCAGGACCCTGATCTCTCTGGTGTTCAAAGGCTGGATGGAGCTCTGGGGTGGTGCTGCTCGGTGGGGAACAGAGGAGGTTTCTGCTGGGGCCAGGAGCTGCTGACTGAAGCACTTTGTGAACTCAGTGACCTGCCAGCAGTACCACGGGAAAGTGCTGCCCACCCATCAACAGCCAGGAGGAAAAGGGACATAATGGGGGAAAATTTGCACAGCTGGAAGAGCTGAGATCAGATAAAACAGTCCTGTAGAGAATGTAACAGGCAGGTAAATGAACATCCATTTCCTGGCCACCAGGAGCATTGCAGTCCCATGCAGACCCAGCTGCAGTTGCACGGGTTTGGATGACATTGAGACAATCCCCAAGTGACAGCACACAGGAAGAAAACTGGAGGGTATTTCCAATATTTCAGCTGATGTATCTTCAGAATTAAACCACAAGGATCCCTGTGGAACACGTGCACCCCTCCAGAAGGCTGGGAACTCTCTCACCTCTCAAACCTCCCGGCTTTGTTCCTTTGGTGGCCCCAAGGCAGGGACTCTGAAAACAGCTGTGTAGAAAAGATTTGGGAAACGTTGTGTCCCATCCTGCTAGTGATAAAAATGAGGAGTGAATCTGTTCTCTCTTGTCATTTAAGCATTCACTGCCCATATTCCTGCCCAGCAGGAATTCCTGTTTTCCTCCTTTGATCATTTTCTCCATGTGGGCATTGGAGTAGGTGGATAGACTCCTGTGTGATACCAAGCTCAACCCCTCTTTTTAGTGAAAGAAGAGAGAAAGATGCAGAAAAACTGTTATGAACCAGATTAGAGAGATATGTGCACTTCATAATCTCTAAAATGTGGGAAAGGGTCCAGCCTTGACTGATAGGACATCTCCTCTATGCAATCAGTGCTGTTTCACTGGGCCTTTTGAAATACCCAGTGTTCATGTGGAGTGCTGAAAGTCCTCAGGAAAAGTTAAATTCTACATTAATTAAACAAATCAGCTGCAAACTGTGTAAAGAAGGAAGGTGACACCTTCCAAGGCAGTTGAAGCATCAGATTGAGAGGTTGGAAGCAAAATTTATTTACCACAGCTCAACAAGTTGCTGCAGTGCACCAGTAGGAAGAGCTGAGCCAGCCACACTTTTTGGCTACTGTGTGTATAAGGTAAAATATATGAGCTTAAACCTCTCATTTTTTAGAGTCCTCTCCTCCAAGCAGAGAATTAACGCATGCAGAATATCAAAATAACTTGTAGAAGTTGAGCCAGAACAAAGAAGTGTTACCCAGGGAAGAAGCTGCTTCACAGCTTTTTTGGAATGAGATCTGCTCTTCAAGATGGTTTAATGAGGAAGGAAAGGCAGGAGATGTTAGCAGGCTGTGCATATGGAATAGGGTTAGTTGTCTTGAGAGAAATTAAAAATAGGTAGATTATTGTGCCAGTTTTTCCTGTCTTCTGTCATAAATGGTCTCAAAATCTAGCACTGGGAAGATGCACAAACTGGAAGAGCAAAGCAGCACAAAAGGTAAAACAAAGGGTCACTTGGTGAGAGCCACACTGAAGGTCTGAACCTCTGACCACTGGCAGGGACCAGAGCCTGGGCAGAGAACAGGCACGGGTCAGGTTTCATTCCTCTGTTCAACCACAGCTGAAGGAAATCCTTTCTTCTTCGGGAGTGAGACTTTGGCTCCATGGTATAGAACCATGAGAGGTGCTGTTCCTGTCCCTGCAGGTCTGGTGGTGGCACCTGGGTGACATGTCACAGGGGGAGTGTGGCACCTGCCAGTTACCTAATCCTGAAACAGGCACTGATGCTGCTGGGGTGTCTGTGCAGGATGCAGGGTCACACAGCAGCCCCTTGACAATAAACTGAGGTTCAGCTCTCACAGAAGAGTGAAGCAGAATGTGAGGTTCATGTGTGGTGTGAAAGAAGAGATGATTCTCCCTGAAGGGAAGGCTGCAGTGCTCTAAGGTCAGTGCCACAGCCAGAGAGGGGAATGCATTCCCACACACTTACCTGTTGAGAGCTCATTCTATTTTTATTTCACTGATCCCACCAAAGCTGGTGACAAGACTTGCTAGGATGACAGTTTCAAAAGAAGTTGTGATGCTGTGTTAGCACCAGCAGCTGAATTTTGGCTTTTCACAAACAGTAGGAAAAGTCACTGAAGGTCTTTTCTCATCAAGTAAACACATGCAAAATCCACAGAAAAATCCACAGAATGTTCAATCAGTAGCAAGACCCACTGAAGGAATCCTGTAGGAGAGGATTCTGGCCTTGCCAGGCTTTTGGCTGGGAGCCTGTGTTGTCTGGCTCCGTCACCAAACATGAGGACAGACTGCTGGGGATTGGGACTTTACAGCTGGCAAATATCAGCAGTTCCTGCCCATGTGGACCACCCTGCTGAGGACACATGCTTTGGGCACAGTTAGAATCAAGAATTCAGGGGAAGTGGAGCTTAGATGAACTTTTCTCCTGTATCAGAATAAACACACAGTTTGCATTAATTTCTGCTGATCTCTGCATGTCTCCATTATATGGCTGTATACATCTATAATTATTTCTATATAAATGAATGAAGGGACATTTCTCTCAGAATTGCACATTGCCATCAAGATGAGCTTGGCTGGAACCACCCACACAGCCCAGAAATGAAATGTTTTCTCCTGTCAGCTGTCTCCTGAGTAAAACCAGCACTACCTCTTTGGATGGGCTGGTCCAAGTTGGGGGTCTGGCACTGAGAGAAGATTAAGGCAGGGGGTTGATGTACAGGCTTGATTTCAGCAGTTCTGGTGCTCTAGAACAGGGATTCTGGTCCCTGCCGTCCTCTCTGGTGGGCTGTAGAGTGAGGCAGCACATGGAGAGGATAAGGTCTGGCACCAGCTCATAGTGTGCACACCAGGTATCCAGCATGGCCCTTCTTGCAAGGATCTCCCACAGACTAATTACAGCCCTCACCTGATGGATTTTTGCTTTGACCGTTTCATATCTTTCCAGTACTTTTAAGATGATAACCCCCCCCCCGGCTCTTTGACTTTCCTGATTCAGGTGCATCCTGGGCTGCATTCAAAATTATGATGCAATCCCCAAAGCTTGAATGTGAGCCAGGGTCTCTCTTTCCCAAACTGGCAGGCTGCAAGGAAAGCAATGAACATATTTTTCACAGTTATGCATCTTGCATCTGACTCAGGTTGTTGTTATTATGCAGCAAGTGTTTCAGTCTGAACATTAAAGAAAAGAAAAAATGTTCAGGTCCTAAGGGGGGAACAAAAATCCACTAATCCAACATAGGCTTTATTTGCTTGTTGACTACCAACTGATGTTGAGAATGGAGGGATTCCCAGAGCTTCAAACAAGATTAGAGAGTAGGAAATAGAACATTTATTTCAACTCAGATACTTATTTAAATCTTCATTGTAGCTACACAGCTATGTATTTGGACATCTGGCAAAAACGCTTGGCAGTGCACAGGTTCTGAAAATGTTGTTAATCTTTAAAATCAATATTTCACTTAAGAAATTGTTCATCTACCTGCAGGTTTGTGAGAGCTAATTCATCCAGATGCCATTTGTAAAGTCACTGATTATCCATGAAAAGGCATTTCTTTATCACTCTTGGACAACTTATCCCCCTCTATAACCATTAATGTATAAAATACTATTATTATTATTACTATTTATTCATAGTAATAATAATTATTGATACTATTTATTCATATCAGTTGGGAGATTTAAAAAAAAGTCTGTACATTATTTCTATAACTGGGACCCAAATGCTGGTTATAAAGTATGTGGTGGACACACCAAACTCATGTAAATGGATGTTGGGCATCCACAAGCTGCACTTTGGTCCCTCTGACCATGAAAAACCAGTTGTCTCACCCGTAATTAATGCTCTGAATCTCACACTGTTAAAATACAAAGGTGAATCTTGCTTTGCTTAAGAATCAGGCAGCTTGAAAATAGAGACTCTGAAAGTCAAACAATGGGGTGGTTGTAATTTCCTGAAACTGCTGTATTTGATTTGCCTTTAACTCAGTTAAGTGTCTTGGCAAACCTTTAGTTTGAAATCTGTACAGGCTGAGCATCACACCCTGCTAGGCCTATCAACAGATGGAGGAATTACTGGAGGCAAAATGTACATCTTTGTGCTGCTTTATTTTTTTTTCCCCCCATCACGATACTAATCATGCACTGAAATGATCAGTAACCCCAGAGAGTGACAGATTTGTTTGCAGCAGAGGGTGACCCTGGAAAGGCGTGGGACTAACAGACACACAGGTGGTAGGGCTCTTCCCAACATGGGCTGACTTTTGCTGTGGGGAACTTGGAAGCTGATGGTAAACAAGGAAATCAGGTTTGCATCCCAGAGAGTTTGGAGAACGTGTTGGTGTTTGGATTGCCGGAGTGGAGCTGTGCAGGGGCTGTAACCCGAGCTCTGCCCTACCCCTGAGGTCAGGGAGGAGCAGCTGGGTGGGCAGGATCAGGCATGGAAGCTGCAAGGACCCCGTGCATGGTCCATGTCCTTTCTGGAGGAGATGAAACCTGTCACATCCCTGTGATGCTCCAACATTGAGCCCTCTGAGCCTGGACCACTGTGGCAGCCCTTCCCTTTCACACTGCATCACTTAGGGGAGACCCTGAACACAACAGGCTCAGTTAAAGTTGTGCAAAGACAGGAAAAAATCCCTTAAATTCACTCAGCTCACCTCCAATGTGCACATACTGCCCAAACAAACTAGAGGGAAATTAAATAAAGAAGCCCCTGCATTTTCTCTTTACTGAGCTTTCTTCATTAATCATGGAGCTAATTAAATTATTGTGGGAGTGAGCTTTCATTATTCCCCCCACACCCCCATTCAGTGCTGTTTTGTGCAGGTGCTCACACATTTCTGGAGTACCCACTAGCTGTGGTTTGCTCCTGCACCCTCAGGGAAGCTGTCAGGGCTGCAAACTCTCACATCCCACAGCAAAGTCCCCTGGCTTCCCTCTCACAAACTGTATTTCATCTGTCATCCCCAAAAGGACAATTTTATTTACTAGCAAAGCTCTTCAACAGAAGGCACATCCCAGAGAACTATTTGCTCCAGTTGCCCTCAGGGTGATACTATTTTATTAAAAAACCCAAAACTCCAAACATTTCAAAATAATCTGTGGAGTGAAAAAAAAAAATACAGGTGCAGGTGAACCTCACTATACAACCTAGATATGAAATGAAATTCAATCATGCAGAAATTGCCAACAGCTTATTATAGATGAATGGGGTGGGAAGTGCATTTTGTCTAATCCCAAGGCATTTTAAAATAACTATTCAGCATCCTCTCACCTGAAATGTATCTTCTTATTGATTTGGAGCTGACTTTTGCAGATTGACTCTGGCTGCCTGTTTAACTTTCATGCTTTCAAGTCCTCAACTGCCCAGAAAATGGTGCCACTGCCATTCTTGAAAATGTTTTTAGTGTAACAGGCTTGAGGTGAACTAGAACAATAGCTGGGAATGAGAAAAGCTGAATAATAACTCCAGCCAGCTGGGAATAATGAGCACACAGCCACAGCTGAGCTCCTCCGTGATGGGATGGAAAATCTGGGTGTTTTTAAGGATTAACCAGCTACACAACCAGGAGAAAATATTTTCAGTTGGAACGGGATTTTGTCAATTTTCACCCTGCAACACGGTCAAATGTGCAGGAAATGTCAGGTCACTTGTTACAATGATTTATCTGCCAGCTAAATTGTTCCTCCTCAGGCCTTATGGTAACATTCAAGACCTCCTAAGATATCTTCCAGGTTGCCCCCGATACTCTTTTGTCAAGCCTAGAACTCTGCAATGGAGAACAAGCCCAGTCAGGGCATAAACACCAGGGCAGAAAATATTAAAAAGGATTAAAAAAAAAAAAAAAAAAAGAAAAACTTCTGTACTACAAAATAAAAAAACTCAGAAAATAACTTAATGCTGAGTTTCTGCCTATTTAATCACATGCATGTTTTTTTGAGGACATNAAGCTCTGCAGATATGGGAGTGAAATGAGAGCATATCTCACTTTCAGGGTTGAAATTGCATTTCAGGGCTGGTTCACTGAATCATGAACTTGGACTGAAAGGGTTCCTGAGCCCGAGCACTTAGCAAGTCCATTCGAGTGTGCACGGCTGGGAGATTTCCCTCTGCGAGTTTCTGGTTAATATAATCTTCAGGCCTGACAAATTTATGCAGAGTCAGAACATTTCAAACACAGCGGACTCAAATGCTATCCAAACACCTCCCTGTTCGACAAACACCACGGGCAGAGTTCAAATGTGTTTTGGAGAAACAGAGAAGTGTGAGGGAGCATCAGACCCCAGAGCTTTGTGGGGCGTCCCTGGAGAACCCAAAACTGGTGGGAAGCTCCTGAAACTGCTCAGCATGTCCAAATACCATGGAGATGTGGTTGGAGGGCAGGATAAAGAAGCTCAGCCTCCTTCTAGCACCCCCCTCTGCTGGGGCACTCTCTGGGGTGCCTGAGGGAAAGTGTTCTCAGCAAAAAGGTCAAATTTCGCTTTCAGTCTGAAAGGTGCAAATTGACCCCAAGTGATTGCTGCTCTGGAAATATCCAGAGTGGGATTTAGGTCAAATAAAGCTGGGTTAGAGCAATTCTTCTACAAAATTGAATGTGTCTGAGCTTGGAGCTGACATCCCAGCCTTGTTGGCCAATTGTGCATTGGATATGCAGGGGGTTCAGGTGTGTCTCCAACCTGCTGCAAATGATTGGGCGTAAAAACACAAGAAATTACAGTTCAGGTTTGTAAAACTGTACTGACAGCCCTCCTGCTTGTTTTGTAAAATTTATTTTCTTTATAATTGGGCAGAAAAGCATCTAAAGATCTTTACAACTTCTCCTCCACACAGAAAAACTCTGAATTTCCATGGGGCAATAAAATTGGCAGGTACCTGGGCTGGAAGTGGGACACTTCTCAGCATAGCTGATGGTGGATGTTCCAGAGCTGAAAGAAGGACTCAACAAAGAGCTACCATGGTTTGGAGTATCTTTGGTTATTTCTTCTCCTCTTCTTCTAGAAGTCATTATAACAGTGGAAATTCACATTCCCCTATCCCATCCTTGTGCTCCTGTGTTGCTGCACCCATCTGCTTCTGAGGCAGCTGCTCATGGCATCATGGGGAGGTTGAGGCTGGATATCAGCAAAAGGTTTTACCCCCAGAGGATGGCTGAGCAGTGGAACAGGCTCTCCAGCCTCTCCAGTGGTCACAGCACCAAACCTACAGAGCTCCAGGAGCATTTGGACAATTCTCTCAGGCACAGGGAGGTTGTTGGGGTGTCCTGCACAGGGCCAGGAGTTGGACTTTCATCCTTATGAGTCCCTTTCAGCTCAGGATATTCTGTGACTCAATCACTCACCCCGGGTGTGGGTGGAGCCCCTTGCTCTAAGCACAGACCAGCCCTCAGCCACCTCCTGCTCAGTGGTTTGGTGGGTGGAGGAAAGAAGATGGGTCCAGTGTTTAAGGACAGCTCAGGGCTTGGAGTGGCCATGTAGTTAAACTGGTTTTGGCTGACCTGGCCAACCTTTCTCATCTGTAAGCTCTCAGTGAATAACTTCACAACAGTGGAGGAGGCAGAAATTATTTTAGCACCTATCAAGATAAAGCAGGTGACATTGAGAGCTGGAGCAGCAAAATCTCAAGTAGAGATTCCCCAGTTGTAGCTCGCCTGATACTTCCTTCCTTTCATCCCGGCTGGAGAGAATGCAGAGCTGCCCAGCAGCTCCTGCAGCTCAGCAAAATGACAGAACAGCACGCCAGTAATTCTGACATAACAAGAATGACACATTAATCTCACAGCTGGGCGTCACTAGCAACCAGAACTCTGTGCAGGCAGAAATCAAAGGAGAGTTGCCCTGTTTCCAGGTCTCACCATTCAGGGGAACCCAGGGCACCCCTGCCTCAAAGGGCAGCAGTGGTTTTCAGCACAATGTGGTTCATGGGATGCAGAGATTAAAAATGGAGTGTTTCTTTTGTCTAAATTGTAGCTTTGGTTTTTGAAAATTAGTCACAGCGGGTTAGAGGGCCCAACACGTTTTTAGAAAGATACAAAAGTGTGGTAATCTTTGTTAAAAAAAAAAAGGAAATAACGCATTGTAACAGCAAGAGTGCCAGAATTACATCTAATGTGGAACAACAGGGGCTCCACTAAGCAGACATAACTTCACCTTAAGCATTCCACTAATTCCCAGGTACCATCAGGAGACAGCTTCTCTGTCAATCACTTCTGGGTGCATGACAGCTTATGGCTTAACTGCTCCTATCTTGTATCATTTAACCAGACATTATCTGTTTTGACATTCATGACTGAGATACTTGGCTCAGAATTGGGGATGAGTACAACAGAGCAGAACAGAGTGATTTCCTTCCCCAAGGATGGTTGTTAGGGTGATGTGGCACTCCAGTGCTTGACTCACTGCACCACAGAGCTGAAGAGCAGAGCGAGGGAAAGCTCACCTGTGGCTAAAAGCAGGGAGTTGTCCTGGGGGTGCACAAGCAAGAGGACACTGCCCAGTGCCAGTGGCCTCATCCACACCCGTGTGTTGGGCTCTGCATCAGCAGGACCTGGGGGATGGCACAGCCCTGGCCCCAAACCAGGGCACATGTGGGTGTGGTGAGACCAGAGAGGTGCCCCACTGCAGGGCAAAGCATCAACATATCAAGCTGTGTTCTCTGCTTGAGCAGTGTGTTATTTGGGGTTGTTTTAGACATTTAGGAGGATTCTGGACTGTGGAATTATGTTATCTCTTGCCTGGGTTGTTGTTTGGCTTCCATTCACCCAGTGGAGGGCAATCTGCAGACACCATGATGGAAATTGAGGTGGTGGATTCTGCTGCTTCTGTCTGAAGGGGGAAAGTGTCCAGTGCTCAAACCAGCCAGTGTTGTTCACACCCTATTTCACACCCACCAGACCTCTGGATTTTTTCCCTAATTCATATAAGTACACACAAAAAAACTGATGCTGATTATCACTTAGATCAGAATCAAGATGTAGAGAGAAGGTATTTCATACTGTGTGTCAGAACAGCAATATTATTCTTCCTGAATATGTATGACAGAAGAAAACTGATAAAGCTATTGACAGCACAGACCAGAAAGAAATATGAGATGAGAGGAGATTGAGCTCCTTGATCTGTTTGATGTAACCATTACTGTCAGATGAGTATCCTAATTAATGCAGGTATCTCATTCTAACTGCACTGATCAGGCTACTTTGTCTTTTCAATAATCTATAGAGCTGTACCTGGCATTAATCTTATTAATGGAACTATTATTCTGCTTACAAATTAATTTCCATCTGGAGATTATCTACTGGATGTGTTCATGAGCAGAGGGATGTCTTTCCTCTGAACGGTAAGAATGGGAATCCCCCCAAAGTTCTCCAGATTTGAAGATTTCAAAATTGATTCCTAATGTCAAGACTTCAAATGTAGATTTTAAGTGTCCAGATGCAGGAAATATAATCTCTCATTTCTGCTCTTTAAAAAAGTGCTGCTGTTTGTATCCCATGGAAGAAGTCTTGTAGATTACAGTGTGATGATTTCAGATTAAATTTTAATAATGCTGCTGGGTGGAAAGAATTTATGGACAGGTGTCTCTGCAAAGAGGAAAATAGCCTGTGGGGACCATTCATTAGAGCCAAAAAAGAGTTTTGATTTTTAGTCCAAGGAAAGGGAATCCAAATGGGAGAGAAATTTAGGCTTCCCACCTCCCTCAGTGCAGTCCACATTTGCCCAAATGGTTTCCTTTGATGAAATTTCCCTTCTCAAAAGAAGACTCTTGAAGTGCAAGTGGCTCTCAAGGGGCCAGGAAGCAGGAGAAAGAGCTCTGGAGTTGAATGTCACAGCTGAGAGGAAAAGGACACATGAAAATGAAATTAGGAGTATGAAGGAAAACTCAGGAAATGACTGATGTCTCCTGAGCATGTTTGAATGCATCCACCCAGGTATCTTCTTTTCAAAAACCAAACAAAAAAACCAGTAAATTGAGCTCTACTATGCATTTGTTAATTGAAAAATGAAAAAAACCCTTCAACTGTCAAGTGAATTCTTGTATTTTTGCAAGTCTGTGCTTAGACAGGCCATGTGTCTTTTCAAGTTTTATTAAAATTTTTTCATGTAAACTTTATATGGAAAGCATTCTTTTTCTGGAGGGGATTACACCTCAGATGCTGTTTGTCCCTGTAGATTCCTGTATGTCTTGCACACTTGGCAGCACCCTGTTCCTGCAGGTTCTCACCTCCCTTTGCCTGGAAATAAAGACTGCCCTGGGAGGCTAAGTTTAGGAAGACCCTCTCCTCACAGGTTCTGTGCTCACAAGGCTGCAAGAGGAGAGACAGAGCAGGAATTAGGCTGTAAACTCACTCAGAGGCAAACTCACAGCTCGACCTTGCTGACAGCAGTGGGCTGGGCTGGGCTGCACAAGGGCACAGTGCTGGCACAAGCTGAATATTCACCCCAAAACAGGATAATAATCCATCCTTCTTGCTCTGGAGATAATCTGCCCAGTGAATGAGAGGCCCATCTCAGCCAAGGTGAGGGAAAGTCATTTAACCTGACAGCTGAGAGACAATCCCCCCTCCAAAAGGGCCCTTTCCAGTATGCTGGACCTTAACATAGGCAACTACATTTTTTCTGCCTTGCGTTGATGGAGCATGAAAGTTAATAATTTAGATTTCTATTAGAAACACAGGCAAAAATGGAAGTGACAATATTATAATAGTACTATGTTTTAGCTACTCTTACCAGCTATGTTTGGAGCTTAAAGCTGTCAGGAACTCTAATAAAATGAAATTGACGTGCCAAAAAGAAACAATTCCTTGTTTAAAGCCTTAATTCCTGCACACCTTCTTGGCTGCAGCTGCTGTGTGCCAAAATGAGAGGAGATAAGGAATGCCCCATCCCAGATGTGCTGAGACCCCCATGCTTGGGGCAGCTGGTACAACCCCTGTATGACAAAAGGGGCTGCAGAAAACCCCATGAACAAAGCCATGTGTCTCCAAGCCCATAAAGCAGAGGTGGACAGAGCCCGAGGAAGTGCAGGCACTTCATTTCAGCCTGAAAGTCACCGTGCAGTTAAGGCATGTATTGATCCGCGTGCTGTGCGAGCACTTTATGAGTGATTTCTTATGTAAGTGTCAGGTGAGAGGCATGAATAGGGACCTAATTAAATTGTATACAAAGTACATGCAGTAAATCTCCCTGGCAATGCCAGCCTGCCTTGGAGCAGCCCAGGAGAAGCAGGCAAGATGGCATAAATGAAAGATAAAGAAATAATAACAGGCTGCAACAGCTTGGCTCATGAGACACTAACGTGGCCCAGCTGGGGGTATCAAAGGAGAAAATGTGCCATTCCTGGGACAAGCTCTGCAGTCCTAAACCACAAAACAATGGGAATTTTGCTCTTAAATAAAATTTTGCTCTTAAATAACAGCCTTGTGTTTCTCCCCTGTGTCATAGCCATTATTCCATCACTGTTTAAAATTAATGCAATGTCTATCTGTGATCCATCCCAATAGGCTCTTATACCCACTGTAACATTGCAGAGGCAAGGAGAGTGCAGAAATAATAGGGAAGTGGAAAATTATTATTATTTTTGTATTAGAGAACCATCAATATTAGGATAATGAGATATTGGTTTTTTTAATGACAGTGCTACTGTCCTTTGAGGAGAAGTGGGCCCTGCTCACCATGAGCTAGGTGAGATACAAGATCTTCACATTCAGCTTTTGGATGGGCTGAATATCTCACAGCTACAATGAATTAACAGCTTTATAACAACATTTTCAAAAGCAAAGTGATTTTGGATGTGTCTATCAGGATGGATGAAAACAGATGTGACTTTTTTCTGCCTTCAGTCCTGGCTAGTTGAAAATTCTGGTGTGGAAGCTAGACACAGCTGCTTTCTGCTTTTGGGAAATACCACAGCCAAGGTAATAAATACTAGTGGAAATAAATACGACAATATATTGGCTTGGGCATATCATGGCACTAACTTATCTCTACAGCTTTTTGGACTGGAGCTGGCTTGTGTTCCTGCACAGAGGAGCTAAGGTCCAGGTCAAGGTATTAAACACTGACTCCCCTGAATGACTGCCCAGAGCTGAATTACAGCTGGCTTGGTTTGGGGATTTGGGGTTGTTGTTTTCCTTAGCTTCTCCTGAAGATGGGACTCGAGAGTTTTTCCAAAAGGTATCACTTCTTTCCTATCAAAACCTGGTCCAGAATCTGCACTGTATTCCCTCTAAATTCCTGCAGTGGTCCTTGGACAAGGAGAAAGCTATTCCCAGCCTTTTATCTTGGCCATGTGGCCTGGGACCTATTTAAATTTGACTCATCTGTTCTCTTCATTAGTTTGCATTGGGGTGAGAGTCTCTTCTTTTACCTCTGGGTTTCCTTACATTGTGCCTGTGCCCCTCCTGGATAATGTGAAGGAGCAGGGCACGCTGAGGAAACATGCTCATTTGTAAAGCCAGTCATTAATGAGAATCAAGATGGCTTTACCACAGGGGTGCCAGCATCACTTGGCTGACAATGTCCCTTATGATCCTGGAGAGATTTTAATGGATTGAACAGGTTGATGTTGTCATTTCCAATTTGCTGAACCACCTGACAGTGTTCCCAACAATTAGCACGTACAAAATACGGAAATGTGTTATCTTTTGCATTAAAAAAGGAAGACGGGAAGCTGCCTGGTCTCTGGAGTTGTATAACAACTTGTTATTCTGAAGTGCTTGCTTTGACTTTAAATAGATTTCAGTACAGCAGAGTCACCCTAACCTTGGGATAAATTTAGCTGTCGCCTGAGTCAGTAGCGGGGTTTGGGATCATTAAAAGCTGATCAGGAATTAGCACGTGCTTCCTGCGGTCGGAACTGCTGGAGCTGCTGGTTCTGCTCCTGCACAATATCCCACAGATGGGCAGTGCTGGCCACACGAGGGGACAGGGACCACTGCTGTGATCTCCACACACAGAGCCAGTCACTGCTGAGACCCCCCAGTGACAGTCATTCCACCTCCTCCACCTCTGCAATCCCCAGCACTGCACAGCAAAGCACAAGAGGGAGCAGAGTGACTCACCCAAGGTCACACAGAGGGATGGACACAAGCTCCAGGCACCTTGTGTCCTGGTTCCTGCAGGGGGACAGAGAGAGAAGAGGCAAGGCAGGACAAATGAAAGCCCATGAATCAGGAGGTGTTTCCAGGGAGGTCACCCACTCTTGGTTGTTGAGGTGAAAAGGTTGCTTTTGTTTCTGGAGTGGACATGAGACCATGAAATGCAGCTGTCAGCTAAGGAGAGATTGAAGGGATCGCCTCACATCAAAACCCTAAAGGCAGCAGGTATATTTTTTAGTGTGATGGCAGTTGCAGTCATTTTAGACCCACCACATCTTGTGTTAAGAGGAAATACATCTTCTGGCTCCTGACATGGGGCTGTTGCTTGCACTGCCTGTGACATAAAGTCACCTTCTCTGAGAGTGGGGCAGATTGAGGAGCTCTGCGACAGGATGAGAGTTTTACATTGAATTCCGAGTGCAAAGCAGTAGGAAGTTGTACTCAGGAGAGGCAGGGTTCATCCCCAGGTTTTTCCTTCCCCACCCTCAGTGAGCATCTTGCACAGCTGTGTGCTGGTATGTGCCTGTGCTTTTGGGCACATCCTTTCTTTCTATCCTGCTGAGGGGGAGAAGGGAATTGGGGAGCAACAGGAAAGTTGCTCCTTCAGAGTGCTTTTGTGGGAACCACAGAGGAAATCTGGCTTTAAATAAAGCAGCCAGGCTGGGCTCCATGATGTGTTCCCTCCTAGGATGAGGGCAGGAGTTAGACCTTCCCCTGCCAACCCCTGTCAGCAGGGAAGTGACCCTGATTTGTCACTGTGTGGCAACAGAGGATGAATAATGGCTCAGGTGTTGCTACCTGAGGTAAGGCAGGTCCTGTAACCCAGGAGGTCGAAGCCTTGGCAGGCTGCATCCATCTTGGCACTGAGAGCAGCACTCAGGAACCACCACCAAACACCTCATCTCCTGCCTGTGCCACCAGGGTAGGGGGACAAAAACGGGACAGGGGAGCCCAAAAACTGCTGCTTGACTTTTATGTGTGCATTCAGCAATGCTCTGCTGGCTGCAGCTTTCCATGCTTCAGATTTCTGTATTTTTAACCTCTAGTGACTCTTCCAGGACTTTGGTGCACACACTCATGGCTTGTAGGAAAAGCAACTGCCAGACATTTGAGCATCAGCCTCATATGTAGGAAATTAAGGTCTCCTCCTCAACCAACCAAACCCCAAGCCAGGAGTGTAGGAAGATTTTTGTTTCTTTGCAGGTTTTTCATGCTGCTTTTCCTAGAGACAGTTTTGAGAAAGACTGTCAGAATATCTTCAACAAAATAAAGAAACACACAGGGAACTGCAAAAGCTCAGAAATGAATATAAATATGAACTGACAAGCTGCTTCATTTGGTATCATTAAACTTCACAGTTAGACTTTTTTTGAAGACCAAATTATCATGTAAAAATATGCCTGTAGTGTTAAACTTGAGATGAAAACTGCTTATTTTTGTGTTTAGTGTGATAACTAGTAGGAGGAAAAGTTTCTGTGGTCTGATGTTTCATAGGGTTTTGATTTTTGCATTCAGAGCAGCTCAATTATGAATAATATTCATGATGCTGCAAACACATGGGGGTTATAAAAGTGAAGCAAACCAGGATGATTTGGAGATTATTTGATACTCTGAGGTTTAAACCAAAAGCTGAAGGCACAGACTAATGTAGCTGAGCAGCCGAGTTAGAACATCCCGAGCAGGAGGAAAAAACTCTCTCCTGGCTCAGCGCCTGCTGCTGCACAAGCACCCCGAGTTTTCAATAAGAAAAGGGACTTTTCGAGGTTTCCCGGGTGGGCTGGTGTCAGAGGGACCCGAGTGACCGCTGGATGTCACTGTTAAGTCACAGAAGCACTGGGGGCACTTTGAGTGATGCCCCCAGTGCCCTGCCCGGGGCTGGAGCGCTCAGAGCTGGGACCGCCTGGGCTGGGAAAAGGAAACGGCGCTTTTTTGGTGCTTTCCCGTTTTTTTTTTTTTAAGAGTTATGCAAAGTTCAGTGTGCTGAGGAAAAGCTGTTCAGAGACAGGGTGAAATTTAGAACGGCAAGACAACAAAGTGAGATGTGGCTTTCCCCTCCCTTTCAGACTAATCTCTATACCCAAACGTGGGTTTGTTTGGATATTCAAGGTGTGAGGATTTATTTGTAGGCTGCTTGGTTTTCCTGCTGTTAATGCTGCAGGAGTGAGAAAGAAAAGTGATATAATTCACTGGCACAAACAAACAGGCTTGATATTAAATCAGAGCAATGAATCCTGCTGTGACCTGGGTGCAGTCCTCAGGACTTTTCTCCCAATATGTGGATAAATTCCTCCCACATCTAAACACATGCTCAGTCTTAGAATCACAGAGCCATAGAATGATTTGGGGGTTGGAAAGGGACCTGAAAGCTCATGTAGTCTCAATACCCCAGCCATGGGCAGGGACACCTTCCACTGTCCCAGGCTGCTCCAACCCTGTCCAACCTGGCTTTGGACACTCCAGGAATCCAGGAGCAGCCACAACTGCTCTGGGCCTCCCACCCTCACAGGGAAGGATTTCTTCCTAATATCCAAGCCAAATCTACTCTTTCTTCAGTGTGAAGCCATTCCCCCTTGTCCTGTCCCTTCAGGTCCTGGTCAAAGTCTCACTTCAGCTCTTCTGTGGGCCCCTTCAGGTACTGAAAAGCCACAATTAAGTCAACCTGAAGCCTCCTCTTCTGCAGGCTGAGCAATCCCAATTGTGTCAGCCTTTCCTCACAGGAGAGGAGTGCAGTGGGTGTTTGGGTAGTGTTCTCCTAAAGGAGTCTAGAAATGCCTTTCTCCAGGTGTCTCCTATTTCCCTTCATTCCCAGGTATGACAACATACTTATTTTCTGTACAAACTCTAGGCAGTTTTTAATACCAAAGCCATTGGAACATGGGTTCATATTATCAAAGCCTCACTCAGGAGCAGCCCCTCTTGATGGCCATTTTTACTAGAAAGTAGCCTGGGTTTTTTTGGTATGCCATCACAGAAATTTCCTTTGAAAGAAGGACTGTTCCTGAATTCACAATGGGCTGTGACAAACTGTGAATTTCAAACAGTTCCATATTCTGTTGCAGAAGTTTGTCACCTTTTTTCATATGAGGAAATCAGTGTAGATGTTTTCTTCAGGCCATTCTAACTCCCCATTGGTCCCGTGGGGTTGGTTATTGTGCTGTTCCCACTGATGCCAGCCTAGGGGAGCTTTTGGGACCAGATTCATAAGTGCTCAATCTTTTATGATGCACAAGGTCATGGCTTCTTTTTCTGTTTTTCCCCTCTAACACCAGTTTCCCATGACCTTGGCTGCACCATGAAATCCCAGGAATGGGAATGGTACCAAGCACTCATCTGCAGCTTGCAGACTTCCTTGCAAGCCTGTTCTTCCCAAAGCTTGAGGTGTTGATAAGATAAACCCTTTCCTAGGACTTACTTACCCCTTCCTTTGAACTGTGAGTCCAAATTCAATTTACTTATTCCCTTCATTTCATGGATCTAAAATCAAAAATCTCACTTTTGTCCATTTGCCTTGATTGGTGTCAGCTGCAATAAAACATCATTGTGCCTCAACCCACAGAATGCTCAGCAAGGTGTTTGAGGCTAACCAAAGTGTTTCATTCTCCCCAATGGCTGTCAGCAAAAGGAAGGACAAAATAATTCTCCAGAAAGGAGAAAACAATCTCCAAGCCTTGAAATGTTTTGAGTGTATGTTTAAAAACAAAAGGTATGAGGAGGGCTCAGATTGCAGATCATCTCGCTGTCATCTCACCAATTTCTTTTATTGCTGAACTTCCTCCCTGTGGCCCTGGCTCAGCTCTGCTCATTTCAGCTGCCTTCTTCTCCCTCTGATCTCTGACATTGGCATGGTTAGTTCAGTCCCTCATGCTGAGGGAAAAAAACAGTAATTTTGTGCTATTTGGGCATTGAGAGCAGCAGTTACTGAAACAGGGAGAAATGGTTCATTTTAAGAGTGGGTTACGAATATCTGATCTAGAACGTTTTCCAGATCTGTGTGAGAAACTGGGGAATTTCACCCTGTGGTGAAAACCACACTGGATATGAGGTCAACTAGGGAAGAAGCTGGCTTGGTGGCACTGCCTTGAAACCTGGGAGAGGGTGGGGAAACAGCTGGCCAGGGAGACACCAGGAGACACATTTGCTGGTAAAAGAGCAGGAGCACACGCCAACACTCCCCAAGAGGTGAAGAGGAGATGGAGAACAGAACTGTTTGGCACTCTTTGCAGTGACTGGGAACTGCACTGTGATGAGAAAAGGTGTGGTCACTGACAGGAGATGTTCAAGGGGAAGGCCAAGTTCCCCCATAATGAGATAATAATAAAAGAAGAGAAAAGGAGTGTCATGGGAACTAGAAACAGAACAGAAAATATCCAAGTTCACCCATTGGCGGTGAAACATGAGCAAACTAAACTGAGGAACAGTAGACACACCAGAAGAGGAGTGGTCAAAACAATCCAGTGCAATTTGCCACCACAGCAGAAGATATGAGCTCAAAGTTTGATCCAGAGGAGTCTGTGTAACGTCCTCCCTGTACCTGCAGCTGTGAGTTCCCCCTCACCATCTAACACATGCAGACTTTCAGTGAGGGGCAAACCCCACAGCTGTAAAGTACAGGCAGAGCAGGAAGGGTCCCTTGGATGGACACATTGAACAGCAGAAAGAGATTGCTCTGTTTCTATAAGGACTAAAATAAACCAGAACAAAATCCCTAGTCTGGGGGGCAGCTCCCCTCTTGGCTCCAAATCCAGCACTCAGCTTGCTCCTGGGGGCCCAAAGACACACCAGACAGTGACCAGTTCAGTATAACCTGTATTGACTGCAAGACTAAGAAAGACAAAGATATTCTTCAAATGAAGATTTCACAGATTGGGGAAAATGCAGTGAAAGACAACCTAAAAGTAGCAAATTTGATGAAGATGGCAGATTAGCAGTGGAGAGGAAATCAGACACAAGAGTCTGCATAGATGGAGACTATTCAAGGTCTTGCTGCTGCTGTAGAGGTTTGGGGAAGGACCTACTGCCAGGCTGGTTTGTGTGTAATACCCTTGGGGAACAGAGGGAAAAGCCGTGAATCCTTTAAGCACTCAAATGCTTTCAGCCATATAATGTTTGGATTAGGATCCACTCGAAGGTGCAGAGAGCTCACTTGCTGAGTTCAACACTGGCAGAGATGTGCTGCTGCTTATTACAAGGTAAGAAGGAAAGGGGGAGTGTTCTTAGCACTCAATCAATTACCTACAGGTAGAAGAGGAGATTCTGAATGAGGAAATGAAAATTATTATTATCTGTACAAAGCCATTCCTCCCCAAATGACACTAATGGGGATAAGATACGTCCAGCTGCCAGCAGGAGGAAAACAGGCTTTGATTTTGCGTTAGGAGGTGTCAGGGGGGGCAGGTGGGAGCAGCACAAGGAAAACATGACTCCCTGGGGCTGGGGGCTGAGCATCCCTGAGAGCAGGAGGCTGCACAACCTGCCAGGCTCTGGTGCTTGGTCCTGCTCATTAGTGGCACAGGGACGGGAGGGAGCTCCCGGCAGAGCTGCTGCACTGCCCTGATTAGGGGCAGGAGAGATTGATTGGTGATGAATGAATAAAGAGGTGAGATTAAAGCACGGGCTAAATGGCAGGGAAGAGTCTGTAAGCATTTGAAGGGCGTTAGCAGAGAGAAGAGATGAATTAAGGTGGAACAGGGCGTTTTAGCTACAGGCAACAGAATGGAATCAAAAGGGGATATTTAGATTTTATATACAGGGGTTTACCTAAGTAAGGGAGCAGCCCAGAACAGCTGCTCCTCACTCACTCCCAGGAGGGCACTTTGTGCTGCACAAAGACTGCTTTGAGCCCTCTGGATGTGATGGCAGCCATGTGAAATAAGAGGCATTTCTGCAGAATTGACAGTGCCCTTCGCACTCACTTCCATTTATTTCTCACCAGCCTCCCAGTGTAGACAACAAGTATTTATCAGTGTAACTTTCTTTTTTTCAGGAGTGAGATTTAGGCCTGTGAAATAATCCCCTAGTTGGACATGCAGAAGGAGCCACAATACTTGGCAGATGTGAAAACAAATTGGATGACAGAGAAAAGGATTTAAACAAGAGATCCCAAGGAGGGTCAGCTCCTGGGGTCACAGCCCCAGATTTACCAGCCTGGGGCTGACCCCCAAGCAGCCTCCTGCCTGGACATGTGTGGGCACTGCCTGCACAGCTGCCTGCCAGGCTGGGTAGCTGCCCAGGAGGAGATCATGGCATTTCCCCCAGCATTTCCCCACCAGGGTAAGGTTCATGGCATTTCCCCCAGCATTTCCCCACCAGGGTGAGGTTTTTCCCTTGGGAGGGCAATACTCTTCCGCAGGAGTTGCAGAGAACAATCTTGTTAGGGATACACAGACTTAACTTCAACTCATCCATCTTAATAGGAATTATATCGTTTTCCTTGATGGTTCTGATTTTCTATCCCATTAATAATAAAAGAGCTTCTCTGCTTATATATAATGCAATTCAACAATAAGTCTCGAAGGAGGATCAAGATCACTTTGGCTTTCCATCAATTTGATACTGACGCCTCTCCAGTTAAATAACTCAAGTGTGAGGAGAGTGAAAGGGACCAGGGATGCATCCCAGCACACCCAGCTTTGAACCTGAGTCTTCCTGAAAGCAGCTGATGTCAGTAGGCTTCACATCACCTCCCAGAGGGTGTTCCAGGGAGGGCAAAGCCTCTGTTTCCACCTGCTGTAAATCAGGATGCCACACTGACTTTGCTGGAGTGAGGCTGATCTTGACTACCTGAGAACTGAGCCAGAAGACACCACGAGAAGGGACTGTGGTTGTTTCTTCTTCTTCTTAGATCTCAAGTTGGTGTCTGGAAATGGGCTTGTTAGTCAGTGTTTGCCCAATGGAATACTTCATGACAGCACTAATTAAAATAAATGAAACTTGACTTTTCAAGATGATGCTTTTTTTTATAGCAAAGTACAGTAGTTTGGAAACATCTTTAATTTAATTGCAAAATACATTCTCTGGTTGTTTACTTACAATTGCCTCCCATTGCAGAGCTGCACCAGTGTTTCTGGATGCACACTTTGATTTTGACATTTTACATTGCATTATCAAGTTAATCTCCCCAAATCATTAACCCCCAGCAGGAAAGATTTTTAATTATGTAGATTCACCAAGTGTTTTTCAAGAACTGTATTATTTTCGTGAGTTCAACCCTAATGTACTGTGGGAAGAGGGAGGGCACTGTCCTACACTTGATTTCATGAAACATCATTGTGAAAGAGGCCTCCTAACATGCAGATTTCAGCAAATATATCTTATCCACAACAGAAAACAGCTAATGTCCTGGAGAACCCCTGCCTTCCTGGAAAGGAGTGCTGATATGCAAGAAGATCATTTAGACCAAACTGAACCTGTTTTTCCCCTCTACCATAAACCAGTTTTATTCCAGTGTATCAGAGTTCTGATTTACATCTCAGGATGTGGTCTCTGAATCAGGCTGAAGCTAAAAAAGTGTTCATGATGGTTAGTCCTGATCTTCTACAGGTTAGAAAGCACATAAAATGAGGAGTAACGCTGAATCCCACTCCCTAACATGGTGGGGGAAACAAAGAGTTGGGGAGATGATGCAGAAAGGACACTGCATTAATTTTTAATAATTAGCGCTATTAATAAATGTTGGTTTGAGCCCTCACCCAGCACCTTCCCTCTCCTGTTGGGCCCCTATGGTGGGCGTGGAGGTGTGGGCAGCCTTGCTCAGAGTGTCAGCAGGGACTCAGCAGCTCTCCCTGGGCTGGAGTAACGCATGGAAAGGCTTCTCTCTGTGGGACACAAACATTGCTGTCTTAAGTGCTGGAAAAACCAGTGAGTCACAACTGGCAGAACACCATAAAATCGTCCTGATTTGCTCATCCAGGTCCCTATTAAAAGATGAGCAGCAGCTGAGAGGAAACAATTGCACGAAAGTGTGGTGTTCTCTCTGTTGATGTCACTGGTGGGCTGAGGAGCAAGGATTCATACTCTCAGACGTATATAGGGTGATAAATGGTGACAATAATCCTGCAGGAAGGGAAACATTTGAAGTGCCAGGGCTTGTCCTCCAAAACAGATGACACCAAATTCTTCTGACTTGCGCAGCCAAGCTCCAAACACGAAAGAGAAATGAAGCATTTTGGAAAGGTGAGTGCATTTTGATTTCATGTGGGAGACATGTCCCAGTCCTGGCAGCTCGGAGCCATGAAGATGTCAAAGCATTACTGAGAGCAGTGGAGCTTTTTGTGGGCAACTGACTTTACTGTGAGAGTGCCCAGACACTGAAGTGGCTCCCTCTGTGAGAGATTGCTATTTTTACCAGATGTTTAGAATAGAGACTCGACAAGGAAAAGGCCTTGTCAAGCCTCTAAGGGGGATATGATACCTTAAGTTTTAGCTTTCATGTTTTCCAGATTCTGTGCTGCTTACAGGTGCAGTTCTGAGCCTCACATTCAGTGTCACTCAGCTCTGCACAGAGCAGGGAGACAAAATAAATCTTTTTCCTGATGAAGACCAAGGACAACTGTTCCAAGTTTTCAGGCTCAAAAACACAAACAACAGTGGCTGAAGGGAGAAATAAGAAGGATGAGACCTCACAACTTGAAGTTGTAATTGGACAATTAAACCCAATATGCAAATGGACTAAAATTTATAAAAAGGTAAGATCTCTTGACTGGTTGCCCATTTTGCAATCATTCTTAGTCGATTCTGGGTGTAGTCCTGGTCAGGCTCTGTCCTGCCCAAGGTATATCCTGGAGGCCTTTCAATAAATATCTACTTTATTCTCTAGCTCTGTCCAGTTTCTCTTTCAGGTCAACCTTCCCAAGGCATCAGGGGAGTCCCAAAAATGTATTGCCAGGTGTCTCAGTATTTTACACAGTGTAACGTGTCAAGAAAGCTGATGCAAATACTCCTGTGGTTTGTTCTCTGGTACCTGCCTCATGTCTCTCCTCCTGCTGTCCTTGCTTCTTCAGAAGGAAGATGAGAAACTGTGGAATAACTGATGGTTCAGGACTGAATTAAAAAGTCTGAATATTTTTGCAGGTACGTGTGGTCAGTGTAGTACATTATAGATCCCAAGTTATGTCTTTGAATGCAGCGAGCCAGTGCAAAAACAGCGATTAGGCACTTTGCCTCTGAAACAGCTTTCATACTCTCTATTCTGTAGTGATCCAGACCCATAAAATCCCAAGTTTATAAAAGTTTTATAGCAGAACTACAGTTCAATTGCTACAGTTCATATTTCTACATTGAATATTGGGTGCAGACAGCAGTGGGAAACATGGTAGCTTTTACAGGTGTAAAAGCATCTTGCATGGCTACTTTTATCACAGAAAGTTCATTTCAAGTTTTATTTTCTTTATTCTTGTACCTGAAGCCTATAAAATCTCTAATCTGTCAGCCTGTGTGATGTTTCACCCACTGTTTCACACTGCTGTATCAAAGTTAGTAGCAGCATCTCTATCTACTGCCACAGACATCATTATTTATTTGCCCTGTGCTGCACTCAGAGGTCCCAGGTGCAATCAGAGCCATCACTGAGCCTGTACCTAATTTAAACCTCAGTCTAATACCAGACAACCACAGCACTGCCCCTACAAATGTGTGCTCTCTGATCATGGGAACAGACTGCAACCCAGCAGCCCTTCAGCACCTTTCTGTCTTGGTTCACATCCTCCTTGCATTTCAAATTGGATGGGACCTACCTTCCCAAAGACAAATTTGACACCACTGAGAGGAAACATGCTGTGCCTCTCCTCTTCACTTTCCTTCCCAGAGCTGCTCAGACAGATGACTGGGGATCATGGGATGGAAGAAAAGAGAGACAAGAACTAAATCAGCCTGCAGGACCTGCTCAGTGCAAAGGCTGAGGATTTGTTGTCGCTGCTAGGTTGTGGCAGGCATGTGCTGAAGCATCCATAAGTTTTCCTCCTGGGAGATCTTTGGAGACAGCACAGTCTGGCCTTGGCAAAACGTCTGGGTATGGGAAGAGCACATCTAATTTAGAGAGCACAAAAATTGTAATGTATGTGTAGTGGTATGAGGCAACTTTCCCTGATGGTCTGGCCTGATCCTCCTGAGGGTCTTTAGAGAGATTGGTGGATGTTTTCTGGGTGTGCAAGCTTTGTAACTGGGTCAGCAGGAATGGAGAGGGTTCGAGAGGTCAGGAAAAAGCAGTTGCTGGGATGTACTGTACTTGGATGTATTAGACATAAATGAGGTAAAGACTGTGTACTTAATGGAAAAAAAAAAGAGAAAAAAAAATGCTTGAACCCACTATCCTTTAGAACTGGCATAAATCAGGAATAGCTTGGAAATCAGCAGTCCAAATCTTCAGCTATTACCAGCCTTCCTGGGGTTTAAATGAAGTCGGAAGAGCTTTGCTGGTTTACAGGAGCTGAGGAAACGTCCTGATGGAATCACAAAGCATGAATATACTGTAAGGCAAAAAGAGAATTAGACCCATTATTTTAAAAAAGGCAAAGCTTGATTAAGGATGTTCAGTATAGGTTGAGAAAAAAGAGCACTGTCACGCCTCACTAACTTTGCTGTTCTGCTGAAACATGACTACCAGGGAGGTATTACAGTGCCCTGGGATTTTCTTAAAAACCAATCAAGACAGCATGGTTTAGGGGAGGAGAGGGGGGAACAGCACTTTTGTCAGTGCTAATTGCAGGCGTTAATAGCACAGAGAACTGCCTGGCACTCTGCGGAAGTTGGAAGCACAAGTGCACTTGGCTTTATGGGTGCAGACAGAGAGAGATAATTCCACTCTCAGAATGGAGAGGCAGGATCTGAGCCTGAGAGCAGACGTGCTGATCACTCCCAGTGTGATCAGTCTGAGGCTCAAGAATCGAAATGAATCGAGGGGGAAGCTCAGAAGGCATTTCTTAAGATTGAAACATAATTAATGCAAATGCCTCCAAGGCTTGGTTCTCACTTTTGGGAAATGCAGAGCAAGAGCTTTATTATTTTTAAATGAATTGGATAAAACTTGAAGGCTAAGTCCTCCGCAGAGTTGCATCAGCAGATATTTAACAGCAAATCACAATGTTGATGTTGCGAATTGGGCATATGCTGGGGAAAAAAGTTGGGGCTATGGGTCCTATGGGAAAAAACCACATAAAGAGCTGTAGAAGATTGCAACCTGCTGGGACTGGGCTGTGGACCTGACAGCAGCATCACTGACACAAGTATGGGGGGACTCTTACAGGACAGTCACTGGGGTGGGCTGGATCACAAAAATTCAGTGCAGGGTCACTGTTAGCACTTGTCACTGCCAGAGGTACCAAACATATCCCACACCAGCACTTCACTTCAAAAGCCTTAATTTTCTTAGTCATGTTCCCCATCAGAGAGCTTCACTGACTGACTTCACACTGTCCAAAGTACCATTGTGCTATCAGAGATGTTCAAGCAGTTGAAGCTGATTCCTTTTTTTGTTTCTTTGATTTCTTTGTCTTTCTCTTGAGTGATGGCTCCCCCATAAATGTACAAATGAGATCAGTGTAGAATCTGACCACTGACATTAGCAGGACCTCTGCTTGAATTCCCCTTTTTAGCAGTGTAGTGCAAACAGATCAAACACTCTTTTAGATATGGTATTTTACATTACTTACCTCATCTTGTCTTGCTCTTGTTTCTATCAAATCATCTTTAAGATTGAAAGATTCTCCTACACTGCAAAAGTTTATTAGAGGCCAGTGCCTCACGGCACCCTTGCATCCACCTTCCCCCTCCTCTGATGCAGCTCCTCAGGCTTCCACATCCTCTGTCTCCCTTCATCATTTCTGGATAGAGAAAATACAGTCAGAATATTCGGAATATCACAGGTCCCCGTCTCCGGGAAACCAGGTACTGCAGCTGCCAGGGATTTCAGCTAACACCACGGAGCTCCTGAAAAGTCAAGTGTCTTCAGGAGGGGCAGACATCTGCTGCCATCCCCATATTTTTTCCTCCCTGCTCAGATTAACTATCTCCGTCCCTCTGCACAATTTGCTTGCTAGAGAGAAAGCAGGATTAAAGGTGTTTCTGCATTAACACTCTTTCAGTGAGGAAAGGCAGAAAAAAAAAAAAAAAAAAAAAAAA